>CDFF01071540.1:26356-39790 GCA_000826265.1 Acanthamoeba culbertsoni
GGGGGGGGGGACTGATGTACATACTCTCTGAAGCCATGCGTACTGGGCGGAGCCCTTCTGGTACGGGTAGGCGTACTGCTCGGTGCACATGCACACGAAGTGGATTCCGCCGTAATCGAAGCTGTGGTAGAAATTTCCCATTCCGCCGCTCTGCTGGCCAGGCATGTTGAAGCGGGCCTTGTAGGACGTAAAGTTGTAGTACTTTTCGTGGTTGCCTTCGCATGGCCCGGTCGCCCCCCCCCCAAAAAATTGAGACGAATTGAGACCAAGCCTTGAATCTCGTGATATGATCGTGCTAATTGGGCGGAAGGGGGACAGGAGCGTACCGACAGCGGTCATATAGGGAATGTGGTTGCCGAGGGGAGCGACCTGCTCGCCCCACAGGTCCCAGATGTACTGTAGGACACGCCCATGATAAGTTGCAACTTCCTCCATTCCCGCCAATTGGAGAGCAGGGCCGAACGAATACCTCGAATTCCCACGAGTGCGAGACGCCGCCGTAAGCGATATCGCCTGCGTGGACGATCAGCTGGTAGTTGACGTCCTTGTCATCGTTGATGATCTGCTTCGTGACCTCAAATCCCATCGGCATGACGGTGCCCCTACAAAGCAAGGCCACTCTAGACCTCAATACCCACTCCAGAGCTGCTCAAAGGGGAGGGAAGGTCGCGTACATGTCGCCAAATGTGGCGATCCTGACCTCGGTTTGGTTCTGCGCCATTGTGGTGAAGTGGAAGGTATCGCTCCAGGCGTTGTGCGAGGGGTCGCCCACCCGATACCTTTGGCGAGGGCCGCATTAACCAGACATCCATGAATAGGAAAGAAAGGAGCGTTTAAAGTACTTGTAGGTCTGGCCGGGCTTGAGATTGCGGAGGGTGACGGTGTGGATGTGTCCGGACCAGCCTGTAAGGTGAGTCGGTATAGTGCAGACGAGAGTATCAGGCGAGTCGTTACGATCATGCTGGTGAGCTTTATGGAGAGGATAGACTACCATCGACTCCGGCGTCGTAAGTGCTCCACGTTCCCGATGCATGCTGGCGGAGGGTGGAGTTGGCTGGGCCGAACTCGGCAACGGGATTGGTTGACAGGGCTACGAAGCGGCGAGTAAACGTCTATAGTAAGGAGTAGAAACTTGAGAGTCCTGAGCAGGGTAAACGCACTGCTGGTGATCCACATGATGACCATTTCGGTCGTGGGGTTGGTCGTAGTGGCCAAACGGACTTGCTGGGGGTGCTGGAGAAAACATCGTCCCGAAAAAAAAAAGTCGGTGCTTAATTGAAACGAGCAATGGCCCAACCAAACTAGCACGCGGCATACCACAGACCAAATGACGTCGCGCTTAAGGCTCGAAAGGCCGGGCTTTTCGAGACGGCCGTAGGCTTGAAGCCACTCGCTCCACTCCATGGCACCGCTCACGTCTGCGTCGTGCTTAGACACTACCATTTTGTGGATACCACCCTCGAGCCGGGCCTGAGCGTGCGGAAGAAGCTCATCGCCTTCGACGGTCATCCAATAGGCAGCTGGTTAAGGGGGAGAAGATAAGCCAGGAACCGAAAAATGTCCACAAACACCCAAAGCACCTATTTCTGCGGCGGTCACCTTTCCGTCCTTGTCCGCATCAATGAGATCAAAAAACGACCGAAGGGCTGAGGTACTAAAAGCCAAGAATCATTAACTTCTGAGCCAGATTCAACAAGGAAAGTGTTGTGTCCAACCTTGGCAAGGCCCAAGAAACGCCCACTGTCGCGAGCAGGCACACGAGCAAGATGACTCTTACCCGCAACATTTCGGAGGAGAAGAGAACTGCGTTCTTTCTCATGAACCTTCGGTTCGCTTTTCGTCCGCAAGTTTATTGCTTGGATTATATTAAAAATAAATTTCCCGAGAACATAAAAAGAAAATCTATAGTCATGTCTGGAATGGCGCTTTCGGCGGATCGTGTCTCCGGAGTTGTTGGCGGTTCGTCTGTTGAATTTCCAGCAGATTGCCATCGTTGAAGAATGTCCGGAGTTGATGAAGTCAGAGAATAGGAGCGTGGCAGGCCAGCAAGGGAGAGGGACGCGCCAGCCTGCCTGTAGTTTATGCGGCGAAGCGGAAGGAGCACTTGGTGGACCAACTACAGAAACACAAACAGCCACAAGCGCAAATACGACGAAATGAACGCGCAACCAAAGGGAGAAGATCTGTATGAAGTGCTGGGAGTGACGCGCGACGCCTCCGAAAGCGACATCAAGAAGGCTTACAGGCGCTTGGCCATGAAGTGGCATCCTGACAAGAACCCTGGGGATAAGGAGGCTGAGGAGAAGTTTAAAAGAATCAGCCATGCCTACTATGTTCTCTCAGATGCTGATAAGCGACGAATTTACGACCAGTATGGCGAAGAAGGCCTCCAGGGTGGAGGTGAAGATTCTGCAGCAGACGTCTTCAGTAGGTTCTTTGGCTTCGGTGGGGATGACGACCTTGGTGGCTTTGCATCTTTCTTCGGAGGGGGCGGAAGGAGGAGGCAGTCTGGTCCGCGCAAGACACGCGACGTGACCTACGAGCTGCCCATTTCGCTTAGCGAGATGTACAACGGCAAAGTCAGGAAGCTCAAGATAACGAAGAATGTTGTTTGCGTCGCTTGCGAAGGCACGGGCAGCAAGACCAAATCCGCCCCCGAGAAGTGCTCTGGTTGCAAAGGCACTGGTATGCGTGTGGAAGTGCGACAGATACGACCGGGGTTCATCTCGCAATCCCAGACAACTTGCCCTCTGTGTCACGGAGAAGGTATTTTTCTGCCCTTATTTTCTTGCTCTTTTTGTAGGTGACAATTAATTTCTTAATATGATGGTTTTATGCATTCTACAGGTACAAGCACAAAGGAGAGCGACAAATGTAAAGTGTGTGCCGGTCAAAAGGTGGTTGAGGAGAAGGAGGTCTTAGAGGTCAATATAGAGAGAGGAACCAAACCCGGAAAGAGATTCATTTTTGAAGGCGAGGCAGATCAGTTGGTATAGGCCACACAGTTGCTGACCGCTATTTTGTATCGTCAAACTCACGTTCCATCCCACAGCCCAATACCATCCCCGGCGATGTGGTTGTTGTCGTTAGCGAACGCCAGGAGGAGGACGGCCCATGGCGGAGGCTCAACGATGACCTCGTCTACCAGAAGACGATTACGCTGTCTGAGGCGCTTACTGGCTTCGAGTTCTCGCTCACCCACTTGGATGAGCGTGTGTTGATTGTCAAGTCAGAGCCGAAGGACGTGATTAAGCCCGGTGATATTAGGGTTGTGGAGAATGAAGGCATGCCTCTGAACCCTGGCGGAGTAGAGAAGGGCAAACTTTTCATAAAGTTTGACGTCGAGTTCCCAACCCACGACCAGCTCAAGAATCACATCAATGTACGTCTTCCCCTCGATGTCCACTTGCGCACGACGACGATGCTCACTTGCTTCCACAGGATTTGCGCAAATTCTTGCCCGCCGGGCCTCAAGTGCCGAAGAAGGTGCTTGCGTCCGGTGAGAAGGTCACGGCGCAGCAGTTCGATGTGGAGGCGGAGGAGAGGAGGAGGAAGGCTCAGCGGAGGGCCGAGAGGGAGGAGGAAAGACGCAACGGCGAAGGTGGTGCGGGATGCGTGCACCAGTAAGTCACACCCAAAGCAGTGGCCCACAAGGAAAATCGCGAGTTCACGAACGAAACACACTGCCAGCGAAGAGAGGAAAGGCACAAAAGGGCTTTGTATCTTTCTCTGCCATAGTGCAAAATAGAAGACAAAAAATAATAATAAAAAAAAGGTCTTGCAATGGTGCACGCAACGAAAGGAGTGCTCGTGACGTGGTACGGCGCCACAAACAAGTGAAATATATATATATTTCTTAAAAGCTAACCTTGCCTAAGCAGCGATGCCACCATGAAACAGTTTCTACTGTTTTTAGACAAAGAGCATCACTTCATCATCAAGGACTTGGACGACACACATTTGTTGATAGATTCCAACAAAGCTCAGTTCGTGCAGGAAAAAATGAATCAACTGTACGAAGAAAACACGTATGTGCCAATCAAGAATGACAATTAAAAGAGAGAGGCAAAGATAGGATACCCAGCGCACACATTTATTTGGAGAACTAGATTTAGGCCTGCTTCATTTCACGGAGGCGACGGACAGTAGACCTCACAGTAGCAGCGGCGGTGGTGCTGAAAGAATTGCCTTAGAGCTCAGTTCGCGGGGGGGGGGATATGAAAAGAAGGGGAGCGGTACTTCATGACCCAGGCGCCACCAGCGAGAGTCTTGCCGCAACCCTTGCAGTGCCAGATGCCCACAGCAGTCCTCTTCACAGAGTCCTTGCCGCAGAAAGAGCAGGTGTAGCGGGCGTGCTGCGTGATTTCCATCTTCTTGATCTGCTTCCTCAGCGAGGCACCATAACGGGTACCGTACTTACCGGTCACGCCGACTTTCTTCGTGCGCTTGGCCTTCACATTTGAACAACCCACAATCGATCAGCCTCAAGATTCGATGGGGGGATTCTCGTATTGTTGAAGCGTACCATTTCTTTTTGATTGAGGAAGCGAGAGCCGAAAGGGATGGACTCTGGGGGATAAGAGAGGGGAAGAAAGAAGAAAGGGCAATGAAGTCGTCGACAGTTTATTCCCTCTTTCAATGTCTGGAAAAAAAGAGGATCGAGAATTGATTTTTAAGTTTTTCTGCTATTTTCTGGTCTTCTCTTTTTACTTGAGCGCCGTGCCGGAAAGAGCCGATTAACAGCGCAAGGCACAGTCTGTCACAACAAGATGAGAAGAGGTCTGCTTCAGGCTAGGAGTGCGGCTCCCATTAGCACCACCATCTTTGCTTCGCGCACTTTTTCTAGGAACCACCAGGTGCTCCTCGCTTCTCGCGCCTACACCAGCGGTAAGTTTGTTTCAATCTTGTGCAGAGCCATTAGAGGTGTTGAAGTTTAATCCCATCAGCCGCTGAGCAAGACGATGTGGTCGTCATCGGAGGTGGTCCCGGTGGCTATGTTGCCGCCATCAAGGCTGGCCAACTCGGCATGAAGGTACCAACGGGCATTTTTGTGTGTCCAAATCTAATTTCCGAGCTTTCAGGTCACCTGTGTAGAGAAGCGAGGCAAGCTCGGTGGCACTTGCCTGAACGTGGGCTGCATTCCCTCGAAGGCTCTTCTCCATGCTTCTCACATCTTTGAAGACTCTAAGAAGTACTATCCCGAACACGGCATCGTTTGTGCGTCCCCCCCCTCTTCCACAAGTTAATTTCAATCTTTCCTTGTTAAAGATTTTTGTGATTTATTTCAGTCGACAATGTCAAGCTCGATCTTGGTGCCATGATGAAGTCTAAGGAGAAGGCCGTCAACGGACTTACCAGTGGTATCGAGTTCCTTTTCAAGAAGAACAATGTACTCTCCCTCCAGGCGTCTTAACCATGGCGTCCGGTCGACTTACTCGTTTTACACGCAAACAGGTCAAGTATGTGAAGGGCTTCGGCAAGGTCAGCTCTCCCAACGAGGTGACTGTCGACCTTAGCGAGGGTGGCCAGAAGAAGCTCAACACTAAGAACATCATCATCGCCACCGGCTCCGAAGTGATCGGCCTCCCCTTCCTCCCCGTACGCCCCCCCCAAAGGGACGCTGCTTTTTCTGCATGCGCTTATTCGGCTCCTGTGCGTTCATGTAGATCGACGAGCAGCGCGTGGTCTCCTCCACCGGCGCCCTCTCCCTGCGCGAGGTCCCCAAGAAGATGGTCGTCATTGGCGGTGGCATCATCGGTCTTGAGATGGTACTTCTCCCCCCCCCTGCCTTCTCTACCAGAACCCTCCGTGTCGCACCACCTCTCTTGTCTTCGCACTCCCGCTTAGTTGGGATGTGACGATACTCTTTTTCGTGGATGCAAAAGCGATAACAGACGAGCATTCTAATCGATGGAGACGACTTTTCACAACGCCCCGTGTCCGCTTGCTCAGATTCTTCCAATTCCTCACTTAGGGCTCTGTGTGGCGCCGCCTTGGCACTGAGGTCACCGTGGTGGAGTTCACCGACAACATCTGCGGCGGCGCTGATGGCGAGATTGCGTACGTTGCTCAGCTGCTTCTTGACTTGCTCACACCCCCCCCTCCCCTCCGCGAGTTCTTTTCCACCAAGCTCACACGGGCAACCACAGCAAGGAGTTCAAGAGGATCCTCGCCAAGCAGGGCATGAAGTTCAAGCTCGGCACGAAGGTCACCGGCGCCAAGGTGGAGCCCAACTCGATCACACTCGTCACCGAGCCCCGCGATGGTGGCAAGAACGAAGAGGTACCCTCCCCATCCCCCTCCCTTAAAGAACGAAGCCTTTTTCGTCTTCTCTCTTTGCCTGACGCCCCCTCCTCCCTTCCCCTCTTCAGATTGGCTGCGACGTTGTGCTCTGCTCGGTCGGTCGTCGCCCCTATCTCGATGGCCTCGGTCTCGAGGTATGGACTCATCCCCCCCCTCCTTTGCCTCTCTACCCTCCCTGCCGCGCACGGATAGGGACTCACGTTCCCTTCCCGATTCGCGAGCGTAGAAGGTCGGCGTGAAGCTGGACAGCCGCGGACGCGTCGAAGTCGACCACCACTTCCGCACCAACGTGCCCAGCATCTACGCCATCGGCGATTGCATCCCCGGCCCCATGCTTGCCCACAAGGCCGAGGAGGACGGCATCGCCGCCGTAGAGATGCTCGCTGGTACGCTCGCGCCACACACCCTCTTTCTTTTTCTATTTTCATTCTTTTTCGTTTTTTTTCTTCCCCCTCCCGACGCGCTGAAACTGAGGCGTCTGTCTTTTTTCCTGCTGGGGGGGGGGGAAACAGGCGGCGCCGGTCATGTGGACTACAACGTCGTTCCGTCCGTCGTCTACACTCACCCCGAGGTGGCGTGGGTTGGTCAGACCGAGGAGCAGCTGAAGGCCCAAGGCATCCAGTACCGCGTCGGCAAGTTCCCCTTCAAGGCGAACTCCCGCGCCCGCACCAACGGTTCGTACCCTTAGTGCCTCCGCTTTACACCCAACATACACACACACGCCGCATCGGTCGCTTTTTGTCGCCCTCCTGCTTAGTTGGGTCGCGCGATACCGTTGTCATCGATGCAAGAGCAACAGGGAGCATTTTTTTCGATGGTGGCATGCCAATATGGCTATATGCCAATTATCAGTCAAGATGCTCACATGCCCATTATATTTTTATCTATTTTTATCTATTTGTTTATATTTCCTTTGCAATTTCCCCTTTGGATGCTAACCGCCTTGCTGCTTTCCAGATGATGACGAGGGCTTCGTCAAGTACCTTGCCGACGCCAAGACCGACAAGGTGCTCGGCGTGCACATGATCGGACCCGTACGCCTCCCCCCCTCAAGAGTCTACTGTAGATGGTCGCTCATCACATGTACAGATGGTGGGTGAGATGATCGCTGAGCCCACTCTCCTGATGGCGTACGGCGGTTCCTCGGAGGACGTCGCCCGCACTTGCCACGCTCACCCCGTACGGCCGCCCCTCCTCTCTCCTATCGGTGGTTGAGATAAATCTGAATGGCACTCATGCATGCTGACCTCGTCCCGTTTCCTTCCTCGCAGACGCTGAGCGAGGCGGTCAAGGAGGCTGCCATGGCCACCTTCGATAAGGCCATTCACTTCTAAACGACCTGCACATTTTGATCCTCTTGCCCGCTTTCTGTCTCCCTCTGTTACCCTCTCTCTCTCTCTTTTTTTTTTTGTACCTCCGAACCGAGCACAAGAAACCAAAAAAAATACAGATTGGCTGTCGCCACACAGCCGCAGCTCATCGGAAGTTCTGCCCCTTAGTTATTTATGTTTGTTATGTAGTTGATCAATGGGTAGGGCTCACGGATATCTTTCGCGTGCCCACAAGCGTCCCGTGAAAGAGGGAGATTGCCCGCGTCTTGTCTTCCTCGGTAGCGAACTCGACAAAGCCGAAGCCACGGTTCTTCTTGCTGTTGCCTCTCTTGTCCTTGGCCACCGACGCACACAGCACGACGAGACCCTTCTCAATAAACAGGGCACCCAGCTGTTCATCAGTGAGCTGGAGAGGTAGATTGCCGACGTGCACCCGAGTCGGGCTCGGCGGCACTTCCCTGCGATGCACAAGATGGTGAAGCTCTCAGAACGATTGAGTATGAAGCGCGAGAAACGAGTAAGATCATTGCCGCACTCTTTCTTGGGGATGGGATGAGTCTCAAAATGCGACTTTCCGTAGTCCTCTCCCGTACCCGACGCGAATGGAATCACATGGCGAATCTCAAAGGGATCGTCTTTCGTTCTGTTTCAGGAGCAGGCAAGGATGAGAGACAAACCATCCCGGTCCCTCCACTCACTGCCTGTGGGAGAACAGTTTCCCACCTGCTGATGAGGTAAACCTCCTTCACAACGAACTCCAGAGGCTCCCAGCTTTCCTGGAGCTGCTTCTTTACCGCGAGCGTCTCCTTCTGCCCGGATCCACATGCAGGAGAGCATGAGACGTTTAGGCATGTTGTCCGCCCAGTGAGTGTTGGTGAACCATGCCTCGGTCTTGAAGGTGCCCATGGTGAGATGTGGAGTAAAGCCTGCAGGGCTCTTGCTCGATTGGTCCCTGCAGTAGGGATAGACGGCCTCCAGGTGTGCTTGGAGTTTGATGAGCGCATCTGCTGGCTATTCGAACGCGTGATCGTCAAGTCAAACACAGGACAGACAAAAAGAGTGAGCGAGGAGGAGAGCAGAGTTGCCTCGGTCACCGGCTTCAGCCACAGCGTGTTCGATTTGGACCTGTGGAAGTGATCAAAGGCCTCGAAGCGCAGCCTGAACGGCTGGTGTCCGATTCCAGCTGGTGAGTTGCGATCCAAAAAATAAAAGAGAGTTGCGCCACCTTGAAGGAAGCCAAGGCGGCAGTGAAGGCGGGGACGGCTTCCTCGAAATACTCATCGGCAACGAACGGATAAAGGAGGTTTATGTGAGGAAGCCATCTTACGAACGCAGAGTCATACTGGCGGGTTGGTTGGGTCAGCACGGGGGACAGTGACTGGAGCTTGGAAAGGTACCTTTTCACGTATGGCCTGGATTGGGGGCCATAACCCAAGGGGCGGGGTGACGGTAACCGCGCTTTGGACAACAGTTCGGCGTTTTGGCTGCATCCTTGGTGTGTCGGTTTCCATGCTTGAAAAAAAAAAAAAAAATTCACGGAAGCAAACAGAACCACAAAAAATAAGTGTAGTGTAATATTTCCACCGCTACACACTACACCGTTACCTGGCTGCTGCAGTTTTTCTGTGGAAACGACCGAGGCAAGCTGATGTAATAATAAGAATAATAATTGTATATGATAGTATTATAGGCTATAGCCTATCAGTCTCCATTAGTTTTTTCTTTTTGAGTTCGACGAGGAAAAAAGAAAAATAAGCGTTTTTTCGGTCGTACATGGATATCGGTCCAATGAATATTGTTGGTCGCAAGAAACTGCTCCTGTCGCTACTGACCATCAATGGTGAGCAGCCGCTGTTTTTCAGTACATCAAATCTACCGGACTATTAATCTCTGCTTTCCACAAAATTGTAGACGTTTATGAATTCGAAACGATAGACGGAATCGGAGGGTTTGCGCCTATGTCCACCTGGCTCAGCCATGAGCGCGCCAGAGCCACAAAGAAGGTTAGCTTCCCACACTTACTTTTATCAAATTTTATTTATTTATCTTTTTTCTTATTAAATTATCTTTGCTTTAATTATTCCTGGGTGGTTGGTCAGAAAACTAAGTGAAGCTTGTTCGTGGTTCAGGGTGGCCATTCGCTCTTCTTTGTGTGTGGCGATTTCATGTCGGCTTCACGCCTCGGAAATGTGCATCAAGGCGCCCACATGGTCCATCTCTTCAACGAGTTGGGCGTCGATTACGGTACCTTCTCCCAATAATCAAAAACATCACTGTGCACATATTCACTTTGGCTTCTTTTCTTAATTGACAGTCGCCTTCGGAAATCATGAATTCGACTTTGGCAACGAAGCTGTTCGGCGGCGCATAACAGGTGAGCCAATGATATCTTTTCGGCTTCTTCTTTTCTTGGCCATCACATTTGATGAATCGAATATACGTATTTTCGATCGAAAGAGTCCAAATTCAAATGGCTGGGCACGAACGTGCTTACTCCGGAAGGCCAGCCTTTCGGCGGTTCCGATTGGATAGATGTCCGCGAGTATAAACTGGACGATGATTCCGGTACCGGCGTGCATGCCTTCTCCTGCTCTATCGCTGAGATTAATCAATTAATTCTCCGTCCACCCTTTATTCACTTCAATCCAGTGATCAAGGTTGGGTTGTTCGGTTTATGCACTCTGGCCACCCCGAATCTCTCCTTCCCCGATCCAGACGTTACCTTCGCCCCCATCATCGAAAGTACGTTGATATGGTTCTTCTCATATATTCGATCTTTCGCTGTAGGTTGCCCCATAATTAGGTAAAGTTAATGTTAAATCCGCACAGGTGCAAGGAAGGCCGTCAAGGCGCTTGTAGAGGAGCACTCGGTGGACGTCATTGTGGCTGTTACACACATCTCCCTGCCTCAGGACAAGGAGCTCGCCGCGAAAGTCCCCGAGATCGATGTACCTGATACTCTCCCTCTCTCACCCTTTCCCCCCTCCCAACCTAGAATTAGAATCATTCGTAACCAGTGTTCTTCCACGCGCACGCGCACGCGCATGCAACACATACACACAAGGTGATCATCGGCGGGCACGATCATGTTCCCTACTGCCTCTTCGAGCATAACGTCTTCATCATGAAGTGCGGCCAGAATGCCGAGTATTTGGGACGGATCGACCTGAGCTACACGCCTGTACCCGAGAAAAGACAGCGACCGAAAGGCGAAAGAGGTAACCCAAACAATCCTGGCCAATTGCGTATCAGGCTTGAGATAGAAGATCTGATGTCCCACGAATTCGGTATACAGGGATCGTGTCGTTGGATTGGAAGGTCAGGGCCAATCGGGGAATTTTTCCCGACCCAAAAATCGACGCAATCATCCGGTAAACGAGACCGTCACGGACCGTGTTTTAGTGTCTGTCTCTTTCTCTGGTGCTCACAACTCCCATCCCGTATTCAGATCCTACACCGAAGCCCACGACGCGGCGCTGCGACAGTCCATCGCCACGGTCACCACTTCGCTCGACAGCACGCACACGCGGTAAACCCTCCACTCCAACCCTCTTCCCTCTTCCCTCTTCCCTTAGCAAACGGGTCCGTTTCCTTTTCACCGATCGTGCAACTCATCCTGCAGATCGAGGGAGTCCACAATGGCCAACTTCCTCGCCGACGTGCTTTGCGAGACGTTCGGTGCCGAGGTCCTTGACAAGCCTCCCCCCCCTTCCCCTTGGCCCGTTACAACCTATTTTATTTTATTTTATTTTATTTTATTTGATAATTCCAATTATTTTATATTATTTTCTATTGTGTGCGTTGGCACTACAGCTGGGGATCATCAATGGAGGGTTCATAAGGGGCAACCGAGTCTACGAGCAGGGGCATGCCTTCACCCTGGGCGACGTGGAGCGGGAATTCCCGTTCGCCAGGCGGCCCGTCCTCGTCGAGATCACGGGTACGCTCTCGACGGCCACGATATATCGTGAAGCGTGAGTTGGCACTTAAGTAAGGAGGTACCCTCTCGTTAACCCTTCCACCGCTCCATAAACAGGCCAAGACATCTGCGAAGCATTGGAGGCGGGCGTTCGCAGCGTGGAGGAGAGGGCCGGCTTCTTCCTGCATCTGTCCAAAGGTGCGGACCACCGATTAGGGGAAGGAGAAAGCGGCCGCTTGGATTCAGTATCCGGATCGCTTACTCTCTCTGGCATACATATATTATTCAGGATGGAGCTACAGCTTCGACCCGCGGAAGCCGTCAGGCCAGCGAATCGTCAGCGTGCGACACAACGGGGAGGACATCTCCTTGGATCGTACCTATCGGGTCGTGGTGCGTGCTTGCTTTGGGTCTCCACACAGCTTCCTGCTGCACCGGTGGCTAATGAACAAGAATCAGATCACTGAGTACATGCGGGGCGGGGGCGACGGGTTCATATCGCTCACGCGAGGAAAGACCGTCAAGACCAGCGACCTGCTGATAAGCCAGGTCTTCGCTCGATACGTCACGGCCAAGAAGGAGATCGCTCCAGTGCTGGAGAACAGGGTGGTGTACATTCATTGAGAGCGCCACTTGGCGCGGCCGTCACCCTACCACCTCCGTTGAACTGTGCTGAAGCACATTTGAGTCTCTTCATCAAAGTCCATGACTTCTCTTTTTTCCTGATTCCCCATTGAAGTGGGTTGTGTGGTCTCCCTCGTGCTGTAACGATACCCTGCCCTACGGGTTAGTTTATCAGCCGAATTTTCTTGCGGTTTGCATTGGACAGCTCCCCTGGAGGTCGTCATCCAATCTCTCAGCAAGCAGCCATTAAGTATCAACCTGGTCGAGCTCTTGCTGCCTTCAAGATCGTTCCCCACCCGTTCGTGCTCACATTCGCCCACAGAGTGTTGCCTCACTCAAGGTTTTTTGTGCTCGGTTTCGCTTTATTTTTTGTCACGCAACGGTCAGCACACCAACAACCAACAAGAAGCCGCGTCTGAATCGTTGTGTGGACCGCGAAGATCAGCGAAGCCGCTCTGCAGTATACGACCGTTCTCTAACGGCATCATGTTGAGTTACTTCTCGGACCTGCTGGGCTCGAGGGAGGTGGTCAACCGCAGTTCGGAGAGGAGGAAGTCTAACTCAGTGGATGATGGCAACCAGCAACCCAATCTCAAGAGGAAAATAGCAAAAACATTAGATACGTGGGGGTACAGGAAGGCCACAACACAACAGGGCAAAGAAGAACCAGAGGACGATAGTGGGCAGACTCACAACCCACTTAATGAGCTACAAATCTTGACTGGCCACAAGGACATCGTCCGCCTTATGCACAAGATAGATGGGCACAGGTAACCCATTGCACCCCCATTTTTAACGCCCCTTTACTGGCAATAATTATTTTATCCACCCACCGGTTCCGTGCAGGATGGCCACTGCAGGCGATGATTGTGTCATCATCGTGTGGAACGTTGCCGCCGGCAAGCAGCTCTTTCGTCTCAAGTATCCCTCTCCGTTCTATCCAAACGGCATCTTTTTTTTTTCACACTCACGCCTATGTCGGTTTTCTTCTCTCTCTCTCTCTCTCTCTCTCTCTCTCTCTCTCTCTGTGCAGGGGTCATACGCGGCAGATCACTTGCCTGCTCACACTCGACTCGCACACCCTCGTGTCGGGTTCGGCCGACAAGTCCATCCGAGTACGTGACACACCTCCACACTCGAAGCAGTTGTCTGGTGAAGGGCTCCTGACACCTGCCAGGTATGGAACCTCGACACCGGCGTATGCGAGCGCGTAATCAGCAACGCGCACACGGCGAGCATTAAGGTGATTGCTTTTCC
>CDFF01071542.1:14098-26159 GCA_000826265.1 Acanthamoeba culbertsoni
TTATTATTATTATTATTATTATTATTATTATTATTATTATTATTATTATTATTATTATTTTGGCGGTAAGGCAACATCAGAGACGAGAGATTGGACTCGTTGGCGTACACGTAAAGAAGATATATACATCGGAGAGAACTCGTCGTATCTCGCGGCGATGAAGCGCTTCACGGTGCGGATGTTGTGGTATCGTACCGAAACGTCGAGCGAGGTGAGGTTGGGCAGCGGGTCGGGCTTGCGGTGAAGCAGAGGGCCGAAATCGAGTATGTGCTTCAACCCGGAGAGGTTGAGCGAGCGCAGCTGGACGAGGGCGGATATGCCACTGAGCGTGCTGTCGTTCACGGTAGCGCAGTAGGAGAGGTCCAAGTGCGTCAAGTGAGGGAAACTCTCAAGAAAGCTGCCGAACTTGATTCCAACCAATCGCCTAAGCGGTTGTCAAGTATGGAACGTAGTGGCCATAGGAGTTAGTAGCTTTACCCAGACTGGCCCACGGAAGGAAGTTATCATATCATAGAGGGTATTTACGGGCAGCTACGGAGGACGAGACTCTTGACCGTGCTGGACTTGCGGCGGCCACGACGGCCGCGGCCCTTCAGTGTAGCACGGACGAGTGCAGATAGTGTAGAGATGTCCACGTCCGTGCAGTAGGAGAGGTTGATATGTTCCACCCTGAGGAAACGAGAAAGGAGTCAGTGCTGACGCTACAGCCTCGGCGAATTGCAGGGTTGATACCGTCGGCCACATCGCATGACGTATTGAGTGAACAGCTTAACGACAGACATCGTCACATGGGGAGCAGAGGGTCGCGAATGCGGCACCTGTCGCAGGCGAGTATCCATAGCTGCTTTACTTGAGGCGTAGGAGAGCAGACGGGGGAAGTCCAAGCTGTGCCAGTGACAGCTTAGAAAACCAGCGACCCGCCAGCTCCTGTTCACGGCCATGGCGCGGGTGAGCACCTCCCAAAACGGAAGCCGCTCGAAAATGACGGCAAGCAACTCGAGAGGAAGCTCAATGGGGGTTACTCCCACCTCATCATTGTTGGTGGCAGCCATGGGGGTCGCTGTATCCTCGGAGGGCTTTTCCCTCGTATTCTCCATTGCACACAACGCCACAAGCGGGGTTTGCTCATTGCGTAGCGAAAGAAAGCAGGAAAGAAAAGACTGTCCCACAATTGCAATCCACACTTCCAGCTTTATAGTGTGGCCTCTGCATTGTGGTCAGCATGTTGTCGATAGGGCTGGTACATCCAGCGATTTCACCGCTCATGCCGGTCTGAGCGATCAGACCTGGCCCCCTCAAAAAACGAAAACGAAAAGCGATACGATTATGGCTTATTTTTTTTCTGCACACCTGCGGAACTGCTCTGATTCTCGCCAAGCAGTCCGCCAGTGGTGACGAGGAGTGGAGCATTCTCCAGTTGGTTGGGAGCTGATAGAAGAGAGAGTTGAGAGGGCAAGCAAGTGTCGCATGGTGGGTCGACCGTGCGGGCAACTCCACGGATTCTCCAATTCGGCCATGTGGTTCAGCACACGCGCCATCTGCTTCTTGCTTAATGCCGTGCCTATACAAGACACCAATGTTACGGTTCTCGTACGCTATTTCCATCATACAAAATAGCAATGAACGTTATAAAGCAAACAAACCAATCATAATGGCCGATCGGCAAGCACGAGAGGCAAACATGGCCGAAACGCGCGATAGGCGGCACATCGTACCCGGATGTTCCTCCAGCTGACATATCAGCTCATGCACATCTTAACAAGCGAAAATGGGTTAATTCTAAACACATTTCTAAGAAATTTCATGAACGCACCCTCGACGCCAAATTGCTTATTCTTGGAGAAGGGCACCGAGGCCAGCTTGACCTGCTGTCGTGGCGGCGCCTGTTCATCGACCACAAAGTGGAAGCCGTTTTTACGAAATATCTCGCGATTTTCCATGACTATGTCCGCTTCCACTGCAGTAAGCTCCATTGTGATTGGTCTGCACCACGAAACGTCATCATTAATGAACACATCAATTGTCATGGTGCGTGTAGCCACTATACGCTAGAAGCGGCTGCGTGTTGATAACGGTCGTTTGCTGCAGCGTTTCGTAGTTATACTTCTCGTCGGACGCATGTTGGTCAATAATGAAGATGTCATCACCCAGTCTGGCTATGATGAACCCCAGATTGAATTGCCCAATCACCTAGATTGCGGAAATTGTGAGGTTGCGTTGTAACATGTACACTGCCCACTGGCGGACAAACCTCGAGGTCCTTGAAGAAGCTCTTCTTGAAGACACGACGCAGTTCCTCCTCGGCCGCCGCGTCTGCCGTGGACGTTGCCTTTCCAGAACCATGCGAGCAGCCGTGCTCATTCACGTCCTCACCATCATCGCCATCGCCATTGTGAGCAAGAGCATGAGCATGGGCATGATCCGCATCATTGCCATCGTCCTCATTATCACGCTTGCCAGCTGAGCGATGCGAGCGTGTGAGATCACCAACGCACAGTGAGAAGCGCATGCTGCTTGTCGACCCCGCGGCCTCGCCGGTGCCTTCGGCGGGAGTCGAAGGCAGGTTAGGATCTGCCCGCGCCCGGAGTCGACCCCGCGCGTCTCTGACTTTCCAAAGCTGGGCATCGAATGATGTCGTTACGTCTGCAAAGGGATTGTGATTGGTTTCCTGTGATTGGTTGCTCCGCACGGGCATTGATTGAGAATGTACCGCGTTCTGGGATTGCCAAGCTCTCATCTTCTGCTACATCTGCATCGGTGATATAAACGACGCGCGTCTCAGCGCCGATTACAGCATCTTCCGCCGTTGGCCCGTCTACCTTCTGCCTCTTGTTCCGATTGGTCAGCTTCCGCGGCACGTCGTGATCATCGTTTTCGTTCTTTACATTGGCCATCGCGACACCGGCGCTCGATGCAAGGTCGTCCTCTCCATCCTCGCCATTGCTATCACCCTCACCACCACCACCACCGTGCTCGTCGCCCCCCTCTACTCCGCGCTTCCTCTTCAGCGGCTCTCTGCAGACCCGCGTAAGTTCTTCTCCTCAAGTCGGGGCATTCCGCATGTGAATGACGGTACGCACCTCGAGAGGCCTCGGGGGCTGTTCGTGGGACTGCCCAGCGCGAAGCGGGCGAAGACGTCGGCGGCGCTGTCGATCTTGGCCAGCACGGGACCGGTCGTCTTTCTACCCGCCGCGGCCAACGCAAGCGAACTCGCCGGCGATGGCGACGCCGGATCGGTGCTGCGAATGGGAGGCGAGCTGAGGGCCGACGACGACCTCTGAAGGTTCCTGAAGCGATCCAACACGCGGGCTCTCGGAGTCCTGTAACCAAACGGGAAAGGATGGGGGGGGGTAGGTCATCATGATTGGTGCACGACATGCGTAAGTGCTGCACCGGGAACGGTTGCAATGCAACCCGGTGGGCAAGGAGGGAAGGGAGCATTGTGTACTTGGGGCTAGATACGGCGGATGGGGAGTAGGCGAATGAGCTGAGGGCAACCCCGGGTGACTTGGCGGGAGGCATCATGCCGCTCGAATGGAATGCATGCTCGTCGGCGTCGGTCTCCCGGCCGGCCACCGCCCCTGCGGAGTCGTCCTCTTCTTGTAGGGGGCAAGCCTTGACGCGCGTGTCGTCGACGATCGTCTCCGAACCGGGATTAGGGCAAGCGACGACGGGCGTCGCCAGCACGAGTGGGTCGCGCTCGTCGTCGTCGTCATCATCATCATCATCGTCGAGGTAATCTCCACTACGATCACGATCGTCCCTGCGCAGGGCATCGGCATGCTCGCCGGCGTGTTCGCCCTGTGGCTCGGCTTTCACCCGTGCGAGACCGACTGCCGCGTTGGCGACGCGGGACAGAGACAGGCGCGTGGTTGTCATACCAGCGGAGGCAGAGGAGGCCGCTGATGGAGAGGACGACTTCAGCAGAAGCGACGAAGAAGACGATGATGCCCTCTGCGAATTGGGCCTCAGGCGAGGACTGCACGAGGGAGTCTCGCCTCCGGAGGTCGGCCGGCCCTGCAATGTCGCATCGTCCGGCGGTGTCGCGACGTCCGTCTCCTTACCGCTGGCGATGTCGGCAAAGGGAAGCGAGAGGGCGTCGTTGACTCCATAGGCGTGTGACTCAGATATCCCAAAGAAGCGGTCCAGGGCAGCCTTAATAATAATAATAATAATAATAATAATAATAATAATAATAATAATAATAATATAATTAGAATTATTAAGTTTAGAATCATTATATTAAATATATATACAGCATCTCTTTACCTTGAGGGCTTCTATGATGGAGGCTTCATCGTGAAGCATGATCGTCCGCTTGTCCGGCGTTACGTTGACGTCATACGAGTCTGTGGTGAGATGAGGTTATATATATATATATATATGGAGAGAAATTCACTCATTTCCTGTCTATTCATTCAAAATAGCGGAAGCAAACCCGTAGCGAAACTAAAGTTCAAGAAGAAAATGGCAAATTGGCCTGGATTGGCTTGCCTATAGACGTCGTTGATAGCCTAGGTTTATTGTTAAATAAACATATACTAAAATACCCAAATCAATACCAACCTTGGCGATTTTGGAATGGTCGACCGGGCGGCTGTTAATAAAAAGGAACTGCCGATCGCTGGTATTCCGGCCCGTCCCTCTTGCGGGCTTCGAAATAAACCCGCTTACCCTAATATTGGGACGATTTATATTTTGGAAAGAAACAAAAAAAAAATAAAAAAAAATAAAAAAAGTAGTGTTTTGACAGGAAAAATCGTTGCGGGAGGAGAGAAGTTACCCGAAACTCTTCTCGAGCCTCTTGCGTGTGGTGTATGTGATGGCGGGAAGGTTGATGGACATGATTTGCTGCACCAGCTTGGGGCCGAACACGTTGACGATGTTGTCCTTCATTCCAGTCCCGCTGGTGCCCAATACCCGCGTGCAAGGCCTGTTCGCAGGTGTGTGTGTGTGTTTTAATTTATTTATTTTATAAAAAATATTTTTTTTGATTTTTTTTGATTTTTTTTGTTGATAAAATAACAAAAGGAGGATTGACAGAGAGAAGTGGAGGGGAAGGGGCAAAGGCACCCTTTGTCCTTTTGGTTCTGGCAGGAAATGCGGACGTTGGTGGTGACGATTGCATAAGCCTGGAGCACGTTGACCAACCGGGCGAATTCCCGCTTAATGTTGCGCTTTAATTCCCGCTGTCTGGGTGATAGTTAACCAACTCGAATGCATTATTATTATAAATATTAAAAAAACAAGTCAATTGATTTTAGCGAGCGAGCGATCAAACCTTACGGGAAGCGATGAGAAAATATCTTGAAGGGTGATCGTTGTCCCCACGCTCCTTGCTTTGGGAACTTGGCTTACAAGATTGCCATTATGGTCATAAGTGAGAAGCATTCCAACTGTCTAAGATAAGAAATGTTAATTAATAGACAGTCTCTGTCAAATGTCCGTACATATTAATTTATCAATTGCTTACTTTTTCTTGTTCTTTGTTTGGTTCTGGGTTTATTCATCATTTTCATCGCTGTGATATATACCTGCTGGGCCGTGCGTGTGCAGATGGTGAGTTTGGAGAGAGCACAGAGGGAGCTGAGTGCCTCCCCACGAAAACCAAAGGTACTGACCCACTGTAGGTCGTCAAAATCCTGCAGCTTGGATGTGCAGTGCTTCTTTGCTGTAACGAAGTTGGTTTTCGAGTTTGCTCTCACAAAGGATGGAGCCAGCGCAGTACCGATGTATGGGTAGTTGCTAGGATCAACCCCATGGCCATTATCGCTGACCTCTATCATAGACTCGCCACTGTTCCGCAAACGAACCTCTAACATGTTTGGCCATCGCTTACTTACTGCTTCGCAGCAAAAGCAAAAGAAAAAAAAAATGCAACAAAAAGTGGCCTCCTTTGAGAGGATGAAAGCTTTACCGACATTGGTTGCCTTGGCATCTACGCTGTTCTCCACAAGTTCCTTCACTGCACCAGCAAGATCGATGATTACTTGCCCCGAGCAGATGCGATGAACCGAACTGCGTTCTATAGGCTTGATCTTGGGTGCCTCTTCAACAATTGCCTCTGACATGTTGTGTTTGCTATATTGATTTGGCTTGGTGTCGCATTTCTAGTTGTTTAAAAAAAACAAAGTTCCAAAGAAAGAAGGCGCCAAATTAACGGATAAATTTGGGGTGGCCTGAAAACTGAGAAAGCAACATGCCTCTCCAAAAGGGAGTTCTCCAAACTGAGGCAAAACTGTACTTAAACCTCCTTCGCATAGCAGCCTTCCTTTATTTGTCTTGGTTGGGGAAGCTTCAAAGGTCAGGGTCATCTACCCGCTGTAGTACTTGCGGGGAAGGTAGCCTCGCAAGGTTTTTTATTAAGCTGCCTGCCGACCAGTAAAAAGACGGTTGACAAGCCGAGGCGGTTGGGGCATGAGCAGCAACGGTTTCCACAGCACACCACTGTCCACCCGCCCCTACAACACAGCCTCATCTGTGACAACCAGCGGCCACGCTCCTCGCGACAAGGAGCGAGAGAGGGACAAGGAAAGGCGCCCAGGGACCAGTGACAGACGACGCGAGGGGGGAGGCACCCAAATTGATTACCGACATAAAGATAAAGATAAAGATCACTACAGAGAAAGAGACAGAGAACCTCGTGAGCGGGATAGAGATAGGGACCATCGCGATAGAGACAGAGAAAAAGAAAGAGAAAGAGAAAGAGAAAGAGATCGAGACAGGAACAAAGAGCGATCAGAAAGCTCTAGGGATCGAGAAAGAGATCGACAAAAGAACGTCGACAACGAGAAGGAGCCCGAAAGTTACTATTACGTATACAACCATTACGGAAAACAATACTTAATGGAAGCCGTTGACGGGAAAGAGGAAACCGTAGACATTAAGTCGGATAAGGCTATAAAGGTTCAATCTCCAAACCCCCTTCCACCTTAAGATATTTTTTCTTTATTTTATTTTTATATTTATATTAAAAATTTCTATGTAGAAAGAGGGCTGGGTACTCAAGCAGGGTCCTCCCCCGTGGAAGACCTGGAAAAAGCGATGGCTTGTGCTGACTCCCACTGGTCTCTCCTACTTCAGCGCCAAGGTGCTTTTTTCCCAATAGCCCTGCCTTGTGCCTTTTTGACTGACTCGAACTCGGGTGTGACTGGTCCAGTCCAATCAGAGCAAGGACAAGTATAGCTTAAAGGGAACCGTGCCAGCTCCCCTGATTATGACTGTAGAGCTCATTGCAATTAACAAGAAGAAAGGCATCTTTGGCTTCAAGGGTGCGTTGCTGCTCCTGCCCAGCCCTCCTTGACCCCCCCCCTCCTCTCTAACTCCTGTGTCTTTCTCACACTTTTTTTCATATGTGAACAGTCGACGTCCCCACCCGCAGTTACATTTTTGCCCCTCAGGTTTGGACATGTCCATCCCTCCTCCTCCTCCTCCCCCCCGTGTGGTCTCCGTTGTAATGTCTCAACTCTCTTCTCCCTCCACCCATTAGCCCGAGAAACTATTGCTGAGCGAGAAAGAGGCGCAAGGATGGGTAAACACTGTGCATTCAGAAAAATATAGAGTATAGAGTATAGAGTATAGAATGAGATTATTAACAATGATTGTTACTATTTACTGGCAGGTGGACACGGTGACTCTTTTAATTGGGAATACCCAAAAGAGGGTACCGCTTTTCTTTATGGAACAAACTTGCATTCATTATCTATATCTATATCTATATTTATTCATATATTAATAATATTTATATCGAATAATAAAAAAATATATATTGAGGTACTAATCGGGATTTTTTTTTTCAACTCAGAGAAAGCAAGTGCAGAAAGTAGGGACGTTCACAAAGAAGAAAAAGAAGCGAGAACGTACGTCGCGTCTGCGCAAAACTACAGTGTGTTAGTTTTTTTTTTAATAATATCCCCATGCGCGCTATCGAGGCTGATGTCGACAACTAATCACAGCAGAGCGAACGGTATCATCGGTTTCGCAGGAAATGGAGGCATCATCGGTACGCTCCCCACATAGCACACTTAACCCAGAGAGGACTTGACGATTGATCGCCACCTTAACGCTTAATCCCCCCCCCGACAGCGCGCTGAAGCGAACGCCAGGTTGACCCGCAGCCAGCCGGCATCGTCGTCGAGGAAGTCGCCGTCTTCATCCGCATCCCGCCACGGCCGCGAGAAGGAGAGGGAATCCGACAGAGAAAGGGAAAGGGAGAAGGAAAGGGAGAAGGAAAGGGAAAAGGAAAGAAGGGAGGAAAGAGATAAGGAAAAGGAGAGGGAACGAAAGTCCAAGAGCGAAAGCCGACACCGGGCTAACGGTAAAGATCAGCGGGGACAAGATCTTGGCAAACAGGAGGAGAAGCGTTCGTCGGACAGGGTACGCTCTCCTTTCGCCAAAGACTCTCCCAACAATTCTCTAAATATTTACCGTGGATTTGTGCACGAAAGCAGAAGAGCGAACTGAAGAGGTTAGACGAAGATAGGAAAGCAGAGGTGTCCCAGATTCTGGAGAAATACTCGCCGCAAAGGGACGCCATCATTGACGCCCTGATCGCCAAGGAGGTGGCCATGATAGTTGAAAGGTAGCCAATCACCATTGGTGGCGAGAACGTTCTCTGACTGTGATGACTGTGACGCAGGCACGAGGCAGAGAAGCAGGCGATCTTAGCTCAGCTCAGGGTGAAGAGCATACAGATGTAGGGGGCTCGGAGGTAGTTCGGCCCCAGTTTTGGCCTGTTAAATTTAAGGTGGTTGTGACATATGATTGGTCCGCTTATTTCTCTGCCTTTTCTTTCTGACTACAACGTAAAAAGTAACGGTCGTGTAATCTGCATCACCAACATGTCGCACTTAGAGGAAAGCCACAAACGGAAGAGGGAGGAAGGAGACATACTCGAGGGTTTTGAGGAACTGAAAGAAGGGGAGATGGACGACCTCTTGTTGGAGGATCTGATCGACGGAGGGCTGCCTCTACCGGCAGAGGTAGCGGACGCAGGCTTCGGGGTAGTGATGGGAGAAGTTGGCGTAGAGGCAGAGGAAGATGAGGAAGCATCTCGAATCGATTTGATCGCTAGAGAAATTTTGGACGATAGTCAATCTCAAGGCACTGGCGTTGCGCCCAGCCGCAAGAAGCCACGCGTGCTCGGTGGAGGTAACAACGAGAGAGACAGTGAGGAAGAGGAGGAGGAACTAGAGGAAGCAGAAGAAGAGGTTGTGGAGGTGTTTGAAGAGGAAAGCGTAGATAACGACAACCTACGAAGGGAAGTAGATCAGGAGGATGAAGAAGACGATGAAGGGTTTGAGAATATACGGTCGCTCATCAGCTCAAAGGGGTTACATTCGGGCGGCAAGGTAAAGCCACCGGGGACATCAACCAAGGTATATGAAGAAGACTTGGAAGAGGAACGGGAAGATGAGGACGAGGATGAAGAAGAGGGGGAGGAGGGCGATGAGATCGCAGAAACAAAGAACGAAGCCGAGGAAGAAGAGGAAAGCGAAGACGAAGAGGGAGATGAGGAGAAGGATAAAGACAAGCCACTCATGCTGAATCGGGCACGGATAGACCGATACTTGGATGTGGATGCCAAAATGGGCCTCCTTGCCCGCGCAGCACGACGCTTCGGCGCGCAGAGCCAAGTGTCGACACTCCTTACCTCTGCGCTTCTCCAATTGGCCAACAACCGATCAGACTTTGCCGCTGAAGTGGAGCGCGAGATCGAGCTCGCCAAAGAGGAAGACTACGACAGCGACGACGAAACCGAGGAGAAGGTGGAGTTGGCCGAGGAGGAGACCATGGAGGGATGGCTGATGGACTCGGACCCCGCCGACCTAGACAACCTGCGTAACTCCTATCTAGGCGAACACCTTGACTTCCCTTTCAAGGTGATGATCAAGATTCCACACTATTGCTTCACCTCTCATTGGGCTGAGTCTCACTCCTATATTTTAAACATGTGTCGACAGGCAAAGCTGAACGAAGAGCGGTGTACTGTGGTGCAGGCGGTGGGCGGCGGGAAGCTATTGGTGAAGCAATTCGGCGACTCGTTCGTTTGCAACGCGACCTCCTTGACCGGGGTGAAAGGACGCAATGCGGCGCTTCTCGAGGAGTGGGCCAATTACTTCGACAAGTTCTCGTAGTCCTTCTCGCCCCATCTCGACGCGGTTGTTTGAATTGTAGAAAAATACAATAAGTAAGACATTCCCGCATTAACAGGGAATAAAAATTCTATAAACGTCATTGCAGAGCACAACCCGGTCTCTTCTTCCGTTGGATTAAGGTACCAACAATGTAAAACTTGTGGGTCCTGAGTTCGTTCCCGTATGATTTAATCCAGCACATGTTCAAGAAAGACATTCAGCCTCCAGCCGGAAGAGAGCTCACAAGAAATAGGCTCATATTTCGAATGCTTCTGGGTTTTCGTTATTATTCTCATTATATACGCTGCTTGTTCCTTTCGTGCTTGTCACAAAGACATGTCTTCTGAGAAGGTAGCGTTGAAATAGTAGCAGGCACAACGTAATCTAACGACGCAAATCTTGTCGCGTTCAATGACTTGCATTTCAGAGCTACGGAGTGATCGGCGGTACCGGATTTCTCGGCAAATGGATCGTTGACGAGCTCCTCAAGCGCGGCGAGAAGCATGTACGCGTGCTCGACATCCGTCCTCCCCAAACACTCGACGATCGAGTCGAGTTCGTTCAGGGTGCCGTTCCGTTTCCGTCCCCCCCCCAAACTCACTTCTCCTCTTCGCTCTTTTGTTTACCGTTTAATCTCCACGCTGTGCAGTTGACGTAACCAAGATTGACACGCTGAGGAAGGGCCTCAAGGGCCTCACCACTGTCATCCACACGGCTTCCCCTCCCCATGGCAAGGGGTACCAGATGTATTACAATGGTACGCATACTTTTTATTATTATTATTATTATTCATATTCACACCAAGAATACTCAACCATTTAAATTTATTTTATTTTATTGTATTTATTTGCAAAAGTCAATGTGGAGGGCACCAGGAATGTGGTGGAGGCCTGTGTAGAGCAGGGCGTGTCGCAGCTGGTGTTCACCTCTTCAGCCTCCGTGGTCTTCGACGGTCGCCACATCAAGGGGGGCGACGAGACCATGCCCTACTGCAAGACCCACCTCGACGGCTACACGGAGACAAAGGAGAAGGCCGAGCGCATCGTCCTCGAGGCCAACGGCCGCAAGGGCCTCCTCACCGTCGCCCTCCGACCCTCGGGCATCTTCGGCCCGGGCGACGCCCAGGGCTGGCCCGGCTTCATCGAAGCCGCGCAGAACGGCAAATCCAAATTCCAGCTCGTGCGATATCTTTTCTTCTCTTCCTCTTCGATGCATTTCCCTAATTATGTGGACAATTTAATCAAAGAATATATGTGGGGGAGGGGCGGTAATGTAGGGAGACGGCAGCAATATGATGGATTGGACGTATGTCGAGAATGTCGCGTACGCGCACGTGCTTGCTGCTGATAAACTTGTCCCAGGAAACGACAAGGTTGCAGGCCAGGTGCGTTGAGATGATAAATATTATCGAAAATATAGAACAATATTAATCCCGTAAATCAAATGCAGGCGTTTTTCATCACCAATGACGAGCCTGCACCCTTCTGGGACATGGCCAAGTACATATGGAAGAATCTGGACTACCCGACCCCGACAGTGGTCGTCCCCTATTGGCTTGCCTATTATCTGGCGCTCCTCCTCGATTGGGTCGTGTGGCTTCTTTCCCCCATCGTCTCCATCCATCTCACCTTCACCTACTTCCGCGTCGTTTACGCCGGCGCTCACAGGCACGTCGTTTTTCATGGGAAATAACCAGGAAAATCTAAGGGAAAATCTGTACAGATACTTTTCGATCGAAAAGGCAAAGAAAGACCTCGGCTACAAGCCCAAGGTGTCGCTAAAAGAGGGGATGGCAAGGACTCTTAAGGCCTTCGAGCACATGCGCAACCCCAAGGCCGGCGATCAAAAGAAGGCCAAGTGATTGTTTTCGCCGGATTGGCCTTCGTTAGTGATGTGTTTTCTTAGAAAGCAAAGCCCAAAAAAAA
>CDFF01071542.1:35375-50579 GCA_000826265.1 Acanthamoeba culbertsoni
AAATTGGAAGAATTACCGGGAGGTGGCGGAGGAGGCGGAGGTTGATGATGGAAGTGATGAGGCGGGTGATGATAGTGAGGGGCAGGAATAAAGTGGTAGTGTGGGGTGGGCATGGGGTAGGCAGGAGGCGGCATCATGGGAGGTACTGCCGGCGTAGGCGGTCCGTAGGACTGCAGAGCGGCGCCAGCGTTAGTGATACTTGATCTATCTTATCCTAGAAAAGGAGAAGTAATGAACCTGAGGGTAATAGTAGTCTTGAGCAGACGCAGCCGGGGCCTTCCTTGCTCGCTGCACCTTCTTTGACGGACTCGCTTGAGGGACTGGATACTGCGGGTAGTAGGCGTTCCAATAGGCACTATAATCGTAGCCTGGCGATGCAGCATAATTGTAAGCAGCAGCGGAAACTGCGGCTGCAGTACTGCTGTCTTCAGCAACGGCCTCCTCCTCTTCGCTTGGCTTGCGCGAAGGTTTCCTGTATTCCACAACACGCATAATGGTAAGGACTGCTAAGGTGTCGTTCACACATGCCTGACCTCTTTGCTGCCGCCTTAGTTACTGCCTTGCGAGCGGGAGTGGAAGGCTCAGACACAACCTCGGACTCGCTAGCTGAAGGCTGCGTTTGCACGTCCTCATTCATCTGTTCCTCATATTCTTCTTCTTCTTCTTCTTGTTCATCGTTTTCAGCGTCTTCGGGCACTGGCTCCTCCTCCTTGCGGTTGGGATCATGCATCTTCTAGACACCAGTTAGTGTACAAGACCGAAGGAACCATTAATTCGAAAAACGGGCCGGCCAACCTTGTAGTTGTTAATTGATTTCTCAAACGCTTTAATCAGCTCGGTATCATCCCACATCTTGCTCACATCTTCGCCTCCGGAAGGGATAGAATGCCATGTCGATTGGGCCATGTTTGTATTGTGTCATTTTCTGCTATAATTTCTCTTTCTTTCATTGTTAAACTTTTCTGCTAAATATTAATTCTTTGATTCCCTTCCCGCCTTTTTGAGTGTGTACCGTACTTGAACGCAGGCTTGCAGCCCTTTCTTTGGGCTCTGTCTTGGAGGCGGCCTCATTCGTCATTTGAAGTGTTATCCTACAATACGCGGACATGGACCCACCCCCACCGCAGCATCCCCCCTACAATTTGTGCAATTTGACGCACTTCACCAGCATTCTGCCCTCCCTGCCTCTTCCGACAATCAACGTGCCTTATGCAGTCAACGTATTTGATAGCCAGCCGCCTGAGGTGCTGCACAAGGCTGAGCAACTGCTGGACCAACCAACGGCCGAAATCGAGGAGACGATGCAGCAATGGCTGAACGGAATCGATATGAGTTGGGCGTACGATCACATTTCAAGTTGTTGATTGAACATGGTAATTGCTGAGACAATTCCAACACAGACCAACCAGTGAGGAAGGCCAGTATGCTCGGTATACAGCACTTTCGCTTTCTCTGCCTCGCAAGCCTCTCAGCGACTTGTCGAACAAGCCGCTACCGACCAGCAATCAGGCGCCATCAAAGCCTCTACAGTCGCGCCCTGATCATGTAGCGATGCCACCGCCTCAGCCAGTTGTCAAGGTGACCATAATCCTATTCACTTTGACAGCGTCCGCCTCCTCACTCTACTTTCATCAGACTTTCTCAAAGAAACGACCCCAAACTGCAGCTAAGGCAGGAGAGGAGCCAGCTAATAAGAAGAAGATGCTCAAGCTAAAGGGCAAACAACATCAACATGCAACCGACCCGAAGCAAGGTCTATATCGAAGGACGATGGCTCCCTTCATTACTAATCACCGTTTGCATAGAGGATATTCTCGAATCTGTCGAGGGCAAACGCTTTGGAGCGCTGATTGCACATATCTTCGAAGTGCACGATGCTAGCGCACAAGACGAAGCGCAAGCCGAGCGGATTGTTGAGTATGAACTGGTATGCAGCCTTTTATGTGTGCTTCCCCTGCCTGGGTCCTCATGCCATATTTGAAAGTTGAATGAGCTGTGGACCGAAACTGCTAAGCTCAAGGCCAATGAATCGCTATCCCGGGTCGCTCCTGACGTCCTCTCTCGACTCATTCATATTCTGGACACTTATGTGAAAAAGGGCAATAACATCAAGATTTTTGAGGACGACGAAGACCGAGTATGTACACCAAAGGACTATCATGCTTCATGTATCGTTGAACCTCATATTTGGCCTCTACAGGGCGAAAAAGTAAAGGAAATAACCATCCTTTACGGCTTCGTTGCCGCCCTGGTCATCGCTCACATCTTCGCAGCAGAAAATATAGACAAATCTTTGATCATCGAAGAGGTATGCGTGATAGTCTCTACATTTCTCGACCTAGTGACTTATGTGGCGTCCTCCCCCTCATCCCAACAACTCTCCTTCACAAGGTGATCGAGAATATGCTTCAGTTCGCCAAGTTCAATGTGACACACAATATTATCCCCGCGTTTGATCCGCTGACTGAAACGAAGAAACCGAGAGGCAAGAAGGCTGCCGAACATAGTAGGAGGTGCTTACTCGACTATCATCATTCGTTTCGTCGCCTGTAACATTCCTCTTCCTGACAATGTTCCCTTCAGAATGGTCAATCTGCTGTGCTGCCTTCTCGATGTGCTCAATGAATTCGCAGCAAAGGAACCGCTGACGGACGGCATGGTGTTGGACATCTGTGCCATCACTCTCCCCACCTTTTTCATGGAAGGAGGAAGTGAGCTCCAGTTGCATGCGTTAAACGTTGTCCGCACGGTACATCACGCTGACTGATGGTTTGCGCCAGTAATGCTGTCCTTTCTCAGTAGGCGTTCTTCTTTGGCAGATCTTCTCGCGCTATGAGAAGCACCGTACCCTCATTCTCGAAGATATCTTCACGTCGCTATCAAAGCTACCCAAGACCAAACGAGCTTTGCGTAATTATCGGTACAAGCCTAGCTAACAACTTCAAGTGATAACATCCCATGCTAAACCTCACTTGAATATCGCAGTCTGCATGATGACAACAGGGCAATTCAGATGGTGTCAGCCTTGGTGCTTCAGCTGATCCAGTGCTGCCCCTCGCTCATCAAGCTCGCCATCCCCGGCAGCAAGAAGGGCATCGACCTTGATCCTCAGCAGCAGCAATCTCAGTCAAGCGAGTCCGGCGTGACTGTCTCGGATGCAAACTCCTATGAGGCTGCTGTGGCCTGCGCTCATGCCTTCATGAAGTCGTTCATGGCCAAGTGCGTACATTGATTTGGAGCTACAGTGAACGCATGCTGAACTGAACCATGACTTGTAGGTGCTCAACGCGCGAAGAGGACAACGACTACCGTCAGATCCTCACCAACTTCGTGGAGGACTTACTTACCACAATCAGCTTGCCTGAATGGCCGGCATCACAGGTCCTGCTTCGAGTGCTGAGTGGCATTCTCCTGAAGAACGTGAAAAAGGATTCGAAGGAGAGCACTGTCCTTAAGACGTTCTCCATTGAGCTGCTAGGCAGTGTCACAGCCAGAGTGAAGAAGGAAATGACCACGGCTCAGCAGTGGATGGAAGTGCTTCCCGGCGGCTCGGTACGCTCTATCACGCACTACACCATGCCCTTTCCTCGTTATGGCAATAATTGACTCTGATTGTGAGGCCAGTTTGAGGATAAGGGCGAGGTTGCGTGTGTATGCAGCGTCACCTACGACGATGGTCAATTCATGCTTGAGTGTGATGAGTGCCACAAGTGGTTTCATGGCGCTTGCGTTGGCGTTATCCACGATAATGTACGCACATCAAGAAGACGACGACGAAGAAGACGAAGAAGACACCTTAACTTGATGTCTTCCCCATAGGTGCCGGCGACCTGGTACTGCGATACGTGTCTTATTCGGAGAAAGGTCAGGTCTCGTAGATCCGGATCGGCTTCTGCCATAGACCTTTCGCAATCGTCCATCGATATGTCGGTCGACGAAGTCAAAGACGATGGAGACGTATGATCGCACTTTACCTCGTCGCATTCACACAAAGGTCTCATGGCCCTGCATGCTATCGTCTCAGAAATCGATCGACATGAGTTCGGAGACGCTTGAGTCCCACGAGATTGATGTCATGCGCCTCATGCTCCTGAACTATCTCGCAGAGCGCACCAACCAGGATCCCTCGGTTCGCTTCTCACGCCAGTTCTTTATTAGCCAGTGGTGCTTCGGCGAGGCCGACGAAGATAGAGTCCAAGACTACAAGTCCCAGTGGGAGATCAACTCCAAGAGGAGCCTCGAGATTGCCGAAAGGTCGCTATCTTTTCTCAGATAGATAGATCGATAGATAGGTGCTTCTCTGTCAAAACTGACTGCCTCTTCAAGGAACGAGAGACTGCTCTCCCGCGACGGAGTGATGAAGATTGCTCGCTTTCTTTCCACCAAGGGGTCTCTGTTCCTCAGCTATGACAGCATGCTCAGTCAGATTCTCGGCCTCATGAATGAGCCCCTGCCCACTTTCCGATTCAAGGGCTTGAAGGCTCTCACGTCAGTGCTGGAGGCTGACGCCAGCACACTGGGAGACGTATGTCAGATTACCTGCATATCTCATCTCGTGTCATCTCATCTTTCATGAAACGAGATGGACCTGTGTTTACCAAGCAATCTACCACTGCAGAGCCGGGTCGAACAAGCGGTGAAAGGCCGCTTCTGGGATAACGCCATATCCGTCCGTAGTGCTGCCGTCGACCTGGTGGGCAAGTACGTACTGGAGAGGCCTGAGTTTGCCGCTCAATACTACCCTATGATTGCCGAACGTATTCTGGTAAGTCTCCTTTTTTTTCTTTTCTTTTCTTTTCAAAACTCTTTTTTTGTCGCTATGGCTGTCAGTCGCCGTTCTCACCCTGGGCTCTCTGCTCGGCGCTCTCCAGGATAAAGGCGTCAGCGTCCGCAAGCGGGTGGTGAAGATCCTGAGCGACATGTGCCTTGCCCAGCCTCAGCAGAGCGTGGTACCTACAATATGCAAGAAGCTGGTGACCAGGATCGGCGACGAGGACGAATCCATCAAAGTACCTTTTGCTTCTATTTCGGCCTGCGTTTATCCACTTGGCCTGATTGGTTCCTCGATATCCAGGATACAGTGCTGAAGACGTTCCAGGATCTGTGGTTCAGTGCTCTGCCCAAGAAGCACGATGACGCCAACAGCGTCGACACGGCAGCTACTTCAAGGGTAATATATCAGTTATTACCCTTTATCACTGTACCCAAAAAAAAAAAAAAGATTGCCTCTCGAGACGCAGCTGACCTCTCTCTCAGACGTTGGACATGCAGAGCCGTGTTGATCAGTTGATTGAAGTCGTTACCATTGCCAGCAGCAGCCAGTGGTTTGTTGATCTGTTAAGCGGCGTACAAAGACTGCCCCCCTTCCCCCCCCTAGTAGAATGACGATTCACTCGCCTAAACTCATACCTTCTGCCGACAACAGTTGCTTAGAAAGGAGGCCAACGAATCTAGGAAGCCGGTGCATGCCATCTGCAGATTGATGGTGTCTAGCATCGTTGAGCGCATCTTTGCGGTCGATGAGCAAAGCGCAGCAGAGATAAACAAGCAGGTAACGTTTTCACCGCTTATCTTGTCAGAATTGAATGTCTTACTTCTTTCGGTTCGTTTGGTGATTGTTAGGAACAAACAAAGCGCATTGTGAAGTCCATGCCTGCGATCTTGAACGCGCTGCATCTGTTCTGTCAGGCTTCGCCCGACCTTCTCATTCCGCACATTACTACCCTCCATCCCTACATGAAGCTTCTGGTAGGATTGCTCACGTTGTTGTTGTTGTTGTTGTTGTTGTTGTTGTTGTTGTTGTTGTTGTTGTTGTTATCATCACCATCATTATTATCATCATTTAAGAGCAAGAATCCTCCTTAAAATTCCCATCCCTGAATGCTGCGTTGTTTTTGGCAGGCAAACGATAATAGCGAGCACCTGACGGCGAAGAGTGTGATAGGAATAGTGGAGAACGTAGCGCCGCTCCTTGAGCACCCTGACCCAGCGTTCTTCGCCTCCGTAGAGAAGGACCTCGAGGAGCTCGTCTTTAACATCCAGCTAAGCACCGCGGTGAGAGACCCTAGCTCAGTGCTGAGAGTTGTCGGTTGACATAACTCAGCCGCACTCATTCTCCGCACGTTGACAGCTTTCCTGGTCGGTCCTGGCCGCTGCCGCGCGGTGCCTAGCCACTTTCGTGCAGAAGCTGACGAAGCATCACGACCTGATCACGGGCATCGCCAAGCGTTTTCAGACCTACTTGGATAAGTGCCGCGTCATGTGCACCCGCCAGGACTTGCTCACCCCGAACCGCATCGGAAGTGCCGGTCGGGCGCTCTTCTGCCTCGGCCACATCTGCCGGCACTATGATTCGTCGTCGGCTTCAAGTAAGGCTTATGCTCACTCCCCTTTCTTCCCTACCCAATTCCGTTCCGTTAACTCAGTTTGGATCCCTCATTCTCTCATGTCGTCCTACTGTGTGTCGCGTTGTAGAGAGCTCTGGCAGTCCAGCCATCAAGGATCCTATCCTGCACAACACTTTCCAACTCCTCCCGGTCTACGCGCAGAGCATCAGTCCGGACCTGCAGCTGAGGGCCACACAGGTAATATGTAGCCACTTCTGTTGATGCATGTACGCCTGTAGCGCTGACACCGTGCGTTTGTGTGCGTGGCCAGGCTATTGGAAACGTCTTCGTGCGTGCGCCTGAGCTCATGCTCAAGCCTCACGTGCAGACCATCATCAGAAAGGGACTCACTTCTGAATCGCATGAGGTCCGCCTGCAGATGTTGATGAACATCTCCGAATTTCTTGCGGCCGAGGAGGCCAAGGCGCTCACCGCCATCGCCTCCAAAAAGAAAAAGGCCTCTAAAAAGAAGCCCGGTACGTGCAAAAGTAAGCTTACCAATGTATCGTGGGTCATTATGCTCAATGCTGCGTTTCTCGCACACAGCGAAAGCGAAGCCCAAAGCGAAGCCCAGGAACGATGATGACGAGCTGAATCTCGACGAATCCGTCGATCCCAACGAGGCCTTGGATGCATCCAGCCATGAGCTCTTTGTGGAGATGGACAATAGCGACTCAGGGTACATTCCACTCACACCCTATTATTCTAGAACATGTCAATAGGCGAGTGGATGTAGTCGTGTTCAATAGTGATTCTTGTTTTGCGCACGGCAGAGTGAGCAATACGATAGCGCAGACCTTCCTAGAGCAAATACTGGAGCAATGCCTTGACAGCCACGCTCGTGTGCGGGCTGCCGCGCTCAATACGTTGAGTCTTATTCAGCGGCAGGGCCTGATGCATCCCCTCCAGGTAACAAAGCATGTCCTCGCTTCCGAATAAGTAACCAGTACTGATTGTTGTGCCCCAAGTGCGTGCCTCACTTGGTAGCTCTCGAAACCGACCGCGAGCTCGCAATAGCTGATAAGGCCCATCGCTTGTTGATGACAATCAACGAGAAGTTCCCCACTTTCCTCCACAACCGCTTTATCGATGGTATCAAGCTATCCTACACCTTCCAAAGGAATACGTGGGGCTCCAGCGTGGGTACGCATCTAGACCGCAGTGGTTGGTTTGGCTGCATAGGAAGCAAACCTGAATCTATGTCGTCCCTGTATATCCAGCGTTGGCGCAAAACTCAGACCTGCCGATGTCCGTGCTCGCCCAATTGTACACTCTGTTTAGCGACAAGCGCACCACCCGCAACCTCTTCCTCGGTTCCATCATTCGTCTCTTTGAGAAGTGCACGTCTTCTGAGGAGGTACGCTTACGTCACATCGGACCCTAGAGGCATTCTCAGCTCATCGTTTTCATTTTCGTCTTTCTTTGCAGACGGACATTGCTTTCTTCCGATACTTGGCCGAACTCATTCTAAGCCTTCCATATACATTCGTGGACGAGGTACACTTGATTGAAACCTGGCTGAGTACAGGTTAATTTATTCCTCGCTCAGGTATTGAGCATCATTTACTATATCAATCGCTCCATTTCGTTCGTGGGTGGCACTGCTCTGGCCTATCTCGAGAACTACTTCAAGAACATCAAGGCCTCCAGGGAGACACCAGCAGTAGAGGAGGAGAAGCTCAAGACGTCCTCGATGATTATGATCTTGCTGGTGCTCAAGCACACGCTCAAGCGGGCCTACAAACTGTCCGACAGTCGTTGCAAGGCCTTCTCCCCTAACGACACCGTAAAGGCTCGCGAGGGCAAGATCACGGAGGCGCCTGTGATCGAGTTTACCAGCGACAGTTCTCCCTTTGCACCCATTCCCTGCGACTTTGACACGGAGGACGTGCCCTCCCTGCGGAAACACTACAAGGAGGTATGTGCTAACAACAATACGATTCGTCATCTTCATGCCCATATCCTTTCATTTGTCCAACTCTTTTCTTCCTTCTTCCTAAACAACAGTACAAGAGGATGATGCGAGAGGACGAAGGAGACTTCGACCTCAAGGAGACCGTCAAGAAGAGGAGCGGAGCGGCAAGGGGTGGCCGTGGCCGAGGCGGCCGCGCGAAGAAGCGGAAGGAAGAGGCGATCGAAGAGGAGGCGGATGAGGCGGAGGCGGAGGACTCGCGCGATGATGACAGCGAGTCCGCCAACTCGACACGTACGTCGCCCGTCGCCGCTCCTACGCGACGCCGAGCTCCGGCGCGCGGCCGCGGCAAGTCGAAGCGCGAGGAGAGCGAGGAGAGCGAGGAGGACGGCTCGCGAAAGGCCGGCAGGAGGAAGGCGCCGGCGCGGAAATCCAAGCGGAGGCGGATCGGCGATGACGCGGAGGACGCGGACGACAGCGACTACGTGGCGTGAAGGCGCGGGTGTACTAGAACAGTTTTATGTCCTCTACTTTGCACCACCACAGCCCTGTACATTCAGGGAGCAGAGCTTCTTCCGTATCATCGTCGTCCTCTCCTTCTCTTTCCTCATCTCCTCCCTCTGCTTCCGTTTCATCTCCGCTCCCCTCCTTTTTTCGCTTTCGTTTTTGTTTGGCGCGCCGCTGCCCCACAATTCCGGCGACCTTGTTGCCGAAGAAGAAGCGAGCAAGGGCCACAGCTTCGTCCCAGTCTGCGAATCGATAGTCTGTCCTGAACCATCTGAACTGGAAGCCAGCATCCTCCAGTAGCGTGTAGAACCAATTCCTCCTGTTCGGTTCCTCGTTGCCCGTTCCTGAATAGCAGGTGAGGATGGTAAAGGAGGAAAAGCTGATGACGACAAAGGGACTGGTTGATGGAAAGTTCGTACCGAGAGTTTCGAGAATGACGATCGAGCCGTGCGGGCGGAGCAAAGCGCGGAGGTCGGAGAGGACGCGCTTCACCTCCACGTCCCATGTCGCCGACGACCACACCTCAGCCTTGACATAAGAGAGCGTCCAACCTGGCCCGCAACCAATCACAAGCACTCTCCTTGAGAATAATCACTTCATGAATGCACAACACCAGAGAGTGGGAACAGAACAGGGATTGCACCAGCTAAGATAACATCAGCACAGGCCGGAGGCAGGCCAAAGGTGTGGACCTCCCGGTTGTTGCCCACACGGAACTCAACACGAGGTTGCTTACTCTCGTCCGCCTCGGCTGCTTGGGCCTCGTGGAGTGCTTGTGCATGGTCGAGCATGTGTTCGGATGAATCGAAGGCACGGACGGAACGGACCCACGGCGCAATCATGCGGGTGAGCCGGCCCGTGCCTGCCCCCACCTCTACCACATCCGCTGCCGGAGTGAAGACTTCGAGCGATCGAAGCGAAGCTTCGATGTTGTGGAGATAGTCCTGACGCGAGACGAGTAGTTCATAGTGCGCTGCACATCTCCGATAGATTTCCTTATGGCTGACCTTAAATCCCTGCAGATCTGCCGCACAAACTGGCTTCGAGTTGGGTATTTTATGTCTACGGCGCCTCGATGTATCTACTTCGTGTAGCCTGTGCTGCGCCGAGTCCTCATCTCGCAGTTCCATGCATTCAATCACAATTTTTATTTTTTCAACAATATTCCTACGTTTGCTTTTTTTTTCTTCTATTGTATACGAAACGCTGATGAAACCTCTCGCGAAAATAACGAATGTCCGGAAAAGGAAGGGAGATCTCCATGACGAGGGGCTTGGTGGCTGGGTGAAGCTACCTGCTCTGTCAAGACTTGCACAAGGCGGCCTCCTTGGCGCTGTCGGTCTTGAAAACTTGGTGTGCACCCTCATACGGGTTCTATTGCCCGGTCGAGTTTCGCCGATTCGGATCTACAATTAGAGATGCAGCTATCTCCTAGCATAGATGCAGCGAGCACTCGGACAGATTCGGAGGATTTCGTCTCCTCAGGACCATACACATTGCTCAACATACAGCCAGGCCAGAAACACGAACAACTGGACCCTTCACTCCAGACGCTGCCCGCCTCTCCTTTCAAGGAAACCAAGATCGCTCCACCAAGTGCGCCCCCTCAAAATCTCTCAACCTCCAACAACAGCGCCCGTCTGCTTTCTCACGCTTCCCAAAGGCAAGTGGTTGGCGCATCTGCCACTGAGCATACGTCTGCCCGTTATATCTTTCCTTCTCGTCATATTCTTCCTCGTACCAACCTCTTGCCCCCCTTCATCGTTCCCTCTCTTACCCCCCCCTCTCCTAACCGCAGAGTGTCTCCTCGGTTCCCGTATGGAACAAGAAGGTCTTTTCCGGGGCACTGCCGGACGCGAGTCCGTTCCCCTACGCCCTCACGGTCACCCTCTTCCAGCTTGTACGCTCTTTCGACCAAAGAGACACACACACACACATGCATCAAAACTCCGGTTGATGTGTAACAATCCACACATACATACATTCTTCTGCTTCTGCATATATCGCGCCTCTTGCCAGGTCGGAACGGACCTGCTGCTGCTCGGCGCCGTGATCGTCACCGCGGTGGTTTACTACTGCTGGCAGGGCCGTGACGCAAAGAAGAGACTACGCGCGTCTTCCCTGCAGCAGAGCACGCCGCTAACCCTGGATTCGAAGGGCGAATCGCACACGCACAAGTCGAGCGTCGAGCAGATGATCCTCTTCGGGGACACGAATAGCCGCCAACCGTTCTACTTCACGCACGGGTTCTGGTTCAAGCTGTAAGTGACCTATCTGTGTGTGTGTGTATATATATGTGTGTGTGTGGAAATATTCCGACGGAATGGGGGGGGGGAAGAATGCTGGTTTACGATTGGCGGACTGACGAGCACCAATCCGGTGCATTGCAGGTGGCACACGCTACCCGTCGGTGTTCTGTTCGGCTTCAAGCTGGGACTCACCAATTGGGGACTGCATCTGGCGCCCACCGTCAACTTCCATCTTCTCATCCAAGCGAGTTCAGTACGGACGATTGCCTCACTTAACATCCTTTTATCCTAATATTAATACTAATCAATTAATCAATTATTTTTTTTGACTGCATTCATGTTCTATTATTTGTAGTTGTTTTTTGTGATCCTCTTCGCGTTCCTCATATTGAGAGAGCGACCGACCATATGGGCGCTGCTGTGCGCCGCCGGAGCGACAGTGGGAGCCATCATGATCTCCCTCAAGTTCGAGAAGGTATGACTCCTTAATTTGGTAGATACGTTGCATTGCAACGGGTGTCTCATGTTGGTGGTGCTGAAGGGTAACTGGGGTTTCGGCGACAACTGGTGGGTGATCGTCATCAACTTCACATCGGCCGTCTTCGAGGGACTCGTCATCGTCTTTCTCCGGCGAGCACGCAACATTCTCGCCAAAGCCTATCCCCAAGAGCGTGATGTTTTGCTGATCATTCAGGTAAATTTCCCTTCCCCCTGGAGCTGAGGTGATTGGTCCAATTCCTCATGATATGGCTCCTCTCACGTCCAATCAGATCACGTTTTTGAAACTGGTCGTATCGGCCCTGACCGTCCTTCCCTTTGCGCTGTTGATCGAAGGCTGGTGGAATCCTCTCAAGGCACGCTTTTTTATCCTTTGCGTGCTTCGCCTTTTCTTTCTTTCTTTCTTTCTTTCTTTCTTTCGTATTCTCATTTCAGTCTTTCTTCCTGGGGGGGGGGCGGACGAACACCGACAGGACGATGTTAATCTGTGGGAAGCACTGCCCGCAGCCAAGACCGCGGTGTATCCGTACATATTCGTCGGCTCCATCTTCACCGTCATGTACCGCGCCATCCCTACCCCCATGACTCAGAAAGCCGCTGTTTTTTGCTCATGCAACAAACAACCCTACAGCTTCCAGTCTGATTACACGACGCTCACCTTCCTCGCGGGCGCGCAGGACGTGGGCGTACTGTCTCATGTCAAAATGTACACCGTTTTTCAATGTTATCGTTGTTGGAGAGATACCCATTGTAGTGATGCTGTGGGTTGCAGTGTACCGCAAGTTGCTCTGTCGGAAGCCGTGTTCCAGAACTTTGAGTCCACCTGGGAAAAGGTAGGGCTCACAACGCTATTCACACACATCGGTTGCATGGTAACGTGGAAGTTTATCACTTCGGGTGGTGACAGATCTTGGGATTGGTCCTGGTCTTATTGAGCGGAGTGTGCTACGCCGTGCTGAAGTGGTTCCACCTCACCCACCACAAGGATCACCGCCACCACTACCGCGTGAAGATCAAAGAAGACGATGACCCGACCAAGGAGGCGCTGCTCGCTCCGCCCCTTTACGAACTCCGATAGATGGATGCCTCTAGCCGATTGGTTGAATGTACATTCTTTCGGATCATGATGATGTGATATTCACAGCAGTAGTGAGAGAGAGAGAGAGAGAGACCTTCGCGCTGTAAAGAATAAATTCCCATTCAAAGTTGAGAACAGAACATACTATTTTTTCTTTTATTTTGTTTGTTTTGGCGAAAAACCTGGCGGTGATTACCGCTTCTCGATAAGCTTGAGCTGGCTGCGCTTCATCTTCTTCAACTTCCTCGTATCCGTAATCTGTAAAGCAGAAGCAAAATACTTAGCTGTTGCCCAATATGAATACCGAAGAAATAAGGGTGGTGAAAGGTACCGTCTGAACAACGGTAGACTTCTTCTCGTTTTCCTCCTTGCGTTTGCGTCGTTCCAGGGCTTCCTGCTTCTCTTGCTCCTTCTTCCGTTCGGCTTCTTCCTTCAGCGCGCGTTCTTTTTCTTTAATTTGCTTTAATTTCTCCCTTTCTTGTGCCTTCTTAGACCACGACCTGTTGAAGGCCTTGCCCACAAGCAGCGTTGATGTTCTGAATTATCTGCTGTGAGCAATCGAATAAAAAGAGGGAAGTAACGCAATTTCGAACCGTTTGTTGGATGATTTCCAGACTCTACCAGATTTTGGAATTCCCTTCGCTACGGGAATTTTGTTCTTGGCCGGTGTAGGAGCGGAAGCCTGTGCAGCAACACCATCGATGCTGGCTGCATTTGTTGTCTCCTTCACCTTTCCCATGGCGTGATGTTTATTGTTATTGAAAATTACGATTTGCGTGGAGAGAAGAAAGGCAGAACTCAAGTAATAAAATGAAAGATCGAGAAATTATAGAAATTCTTTCTGTGGACACCAGATTATAACCACGATATCTTCCAGATGTCGTGGGAATCGTTTCTGGCTAGTAGCGGTACACTCGTAATTCTTCTTCAATAGCCCACATGAACCACATAGGCGTGCAAAAAAGGAGTTTATTGTGGTGGAGAGGAAGAACAGGATGGGATATAGAAGAAGCCGCACCAATGCTCCACTATGAAGCTGCTCCACTGTAATGCTGACGTGCCAGCACCATGGCGGTTTTGAAGCCTTTAAGTATGGAACCAACGTCCAGCATTGGTATGATGGGTTTAATTGTGGTGATTCCCAACACTCACACAAAACTTTTCCAATTATGCTGACAACAGACAATGATTTCAAAAATCCACGTTTCAATGAAACTGAATTTCTCAGCTTATTCTCGGCCGGAGTTATAAAGTCCCATAATGGCCCCAAACTTCTGTAGGCTGCCCTTTATAAATGGGCTTGATGGATAGTTGTTAGTGTAGTGGGCAGAACACTTGCATGTGTTATGAGAATATCAATCGACACTGTGCTCTGGTCGGTGGCTTGTCAATGAGGCACTTGCCATTGAGCTCTACTGTTCAGCCCACCTACTGATTTATTTTGACTTAACTTTTTGTAATAAGGCTACATACACTCAACGACATGTACCTTTTGTTTTGACCTATTTTTGAAAAAAACATTCTTTTCCACGCAAAATTTAGGAGTCTCGTAATTTTACAGCCTCTGTAAGTCAAAATGTATTTTCAATCTGTTCAGCTGATCGAGGGAGCTCTTCCGCCGGCCTTTGTGAACCTTCGTGTGAGTGTTGATGATTGGGGCAGTTGTGGTGGTGTATATTTCTCTTGGGCTGCAAATGAAAATGGGTTTCAGAGTTTGAGCGATGACCAAAATAGAGGCCGGCAAGCGTAGACGCACTAGTGGCTGTTTCTCATAGGCGTTCCTTGCATCGTCGTCGCTGCTCTCTTCGCTGCTGTCGCTGCTGTCATCCCATGAACGTGGCTTGTGGTAGATGCAGCAGACTTGCAAATAATGTAATGAAGACAAAACTGAGAATTCGAAGTTTATCATTCATTAGCAAGAAAAGTACTCTTTGAGCTTTTCCTGTTGAGTTCTTCGTTGTCTACTACACTTTCGTCCCATTTAACCGACTTCTTCTTGCGCCGCGGAGCTAATCGCAATGTAACAACAGAAGGTGCTTGGGAAACCGTCATTACAGTCATTGCAGACGCGGATGGGGTTATCGTAGTAGCCATTTTCGATTTAATCTGTGTCTATTTTTCTGCATTTCTTTTGTTGCAAGCGTATTTTCCCCTATTCTCTACGATTTTCTGCACAAATTTAGCAGGCAGCCAAGAATTTAAAACTTGGCTGGCTTTATGCTTTTTCTCGTCATTGGAGAAGACAAGGAGTACGCAAACAAAGAGAGGAGAGACCAACAGACCCCCTTTTCGTCTCTCCTTTTTTGGTTCCACCAATTGTTTGCGTCCCCCCTTTTGGAGACACAAAAGGGCGAGCTTCTCCAGACTCTTCAATCCTTCTTCTCCCACCGTACACACCAAAACACCAACCCAGCCAGCACCCTTCCTTTCGATCACATCTTAGATACGAGCCATATTTCTCCACATCAACTACCCGTCAAACCGGATGTGAGGAGTACATCTCTACCACCACGAGTCAGTTGATCTTGCCTCCGCCGATAACCGCAGGGGCTAGATTTCGATGCCGCTTCGGCC
>CDFF01071542.1:50695-61802 GCA_000826265.1 Acanthamoeba culbertsoni
CGGTGTGCAGGGCGAATGGATGGACTTCGCCTCTGCGATGTGTTCTCCCTCTGTCTCTTGCTCCGTCTCGACTCACACGCAGGAGGGATCCTGGTTGAGCCCCACACCCCGCATGATCATGCCCAGGCTCCAACCAGACCCACGTCCATGGACACCCCGTGAGGTCTGCAGGGCTGCTCAAGGCCATGCGGAAGGAGAGGCGATGATTCAGGCTATCCACGGGATCGCTCCTGTTTGGGCGTTGACTTGGTTGCCGCCTTCGCCCCAGTGTGTCTATCCGCGCCCCCTCTGGGCCTCTCTACTCTCTGTCCCTTCTTCCCTGTGCACTTTGGCTCTATGCAGGTTGGCGGCTGGCTCGGTTGGGCTGACCTGGACTCGCTCGCGCCTCGAAGACCGTAATGTCCATCGCAGCCGTGTTCCTGCTTATGTTGAACACAATAAACATGTCTTTCTCTCCAAGCCGAAGGCTTTAACGACACAAAGCCTGCTAAATGACTCTTGCTCAAAGAAAAAGCCCCAAGAAAAAGAGACATCTCTAGGGCTGTCATTGTAGTGTACAGTTCATACAAGCGGCTGATGCTTGTGGATTGCCCGTTCTGGGTTTAGTGGGCGTCCAGATGCTTACGTCGCCATCCTCGGGCTCCCCGTCATCGAGAAGCGGTTCCTGGTAGGCCGTGCCCCGGCTGCTCCGCCACTTGCCGGAGGTTCTTCTGCTTCCCACCATCACAGCGTCCTTGTCCTCGATTTCCATCTGCTCTAGGCGTCCTGTAGACATGCTCTGGCTCAGTCGCTTGGACTCCTGCAGCTCCTTCTGTAACGTTGCCTTTTCCGATTCCAGCTGTTGGAAGCCAAGAGCCAAGGAGGGGACCGATCTCGCAAAGTGAGTGCGATTCAGCAAGGCTTAAAAAAAAGAGGCGAAGCTTAAAGAGACCTGCAGGCGAGCCTTGAGCTCCTTCTGGGCCATCGCCTTCCATTGAGAGATATCGGATTCGGCTTTCTTCTTCTCATCCATCAGCTTCGACTGCAATTCATGCACCTTGCCTTCCAACAGCTCCCTCATCTCCGTCATTTGCAGCTTCATCACTTCGATCGTCTTCATATACCCCCCCACCCCCAAAAGCACCACAATCAGCTCTCACATTGAAAAGGGTATAAAACACACTACATACACACTACACACTACACACTACACACACACAATTGACTGCTTGGGGCAGAGGGAACGCTCTACCTGAGTCGGGTCGGCAGAGTCGCCAGCCTTCTCGAAGAGGTTCTGCATTCGCTTGTATGTGTCCATCTCCTTCTTCAGCGCGTCGAAGGCCTCCTGCTTCTCCCGTATCTCTTCGCGCAGCTGCACCACCTCCTCGTCCCTCCCCAGGAGGGTAGAATATCGCGCCGACGAGCTTCCCGCTGCTGACTACGCGATGAAATAAATAAATAAATAAATAAAAATAAACCGAATTAAAGTAAATAAAAGGAACAAAAAATAATGAAATATCGTGGGGGGGGTAATACCGCATTGGCGCTTTGTTCGCGATCGGCGAGCACTCGTTCGAGTTTCTGTAGCTGGGCCTTGAGCAGGTTTTTCTCCTGCTGTAGGTTCTCTATCGTCTTCTGTTCCTTCTCCAGGACGAATTGCACCTTGCGCTTCTCTGCATCCAAAGCCTCCTTCATCTCTCTGAACGCCTTTTCCAGCTCTGCGCCCCCCCCCTCGCCACAAAACGACGCCAGAGTCAGAAAAAAAACGTGAAAAATGAAACTGTAGCGTCCAACGGGATCAGAAAGGTCACCTTTCACTTCGACTTCGCGCGTCTGGTAGCGGTGGAGCAGGTCCGAGGACATGTCCACTGGCGTGCCGGAGAGTCGGTCAGACGTGGCGGGAGACGATGCGGTGGAGGAGGAGACCGACGAGCTCCAATCTCCGTCGGTCGATGACGTCAGGCCGCCCTTGGGCTGGGGCGGTGATGAGGATATGAGCCCCGGAGGCGCAGCGAATCGCGAGGCCGGGGAGGGGACGGGGGCGGGAGTCGCGGGCGACGGAGTAGTGGACGCGGAGGGAGGAGCGGAGATAGGGGCAGAAGAGGAAGAGGAAGAAGAGGAGGAGGTAGAGGCGAGGGCCGCGTTGAGCGCGGAAGCGGCGGCGAGGGCGACGACGGGGGACGAGCTGGAGTGGAAGGCGCAGGAGCGGCGGAGTGCGTCCATCCACTCCTCCATCTCCGGGAGCGAGCGGGCCCGAAGGTAATATATACGCTGCGAGTCGCCGCGCTCATGGGTGAGCGCGAAGAGAAACGGGTCGGTGGGTGACTCGGCGCCGGCGATGCTGGTCACCTCGGCCATGGGGATGGTGCCCAGGGCGGGCATGCCAGGCTTCTTGTGGTAGGTAAGGGTGTTGTCCTCAAGCACGAACCAGCGCTGCTTGAGAGTCTTGATGTAGGGCTTATTGCCCCGTTTGTGCAGGAAACCCTGCTTGAGGGGAGGTGCAAGCACCGGTGCAGTTCCTTGCTGTGAGGCACTTTGCAGCTGTGTGACGAGAAAATAAATATCAGAAGTCACTGCAGTAGTACTGCAAAATCACAAAGGCATGATTTAGGGCCGGCTTACCGCAGCCACCGCAGACCCCGTGCCACTAACATGGGTGACACGCATGGGCTCGGAAACCCCCGCCATCTCAACTGGTGTGTGTAATAAATCGGAGGGTGTGGTTTTAATTTCTTTAAAAGGAGGGGAAAAATGAAGAAGAAAAGTTTCCAGGAGGCAAAAGTAGCAAGTAGCACGCGGCTCGGCGCGGATAATGAAGCGGTGGTTGCATAACAGCAGACCTGGTAGAACTTGGTGCGCCAAGCCATAGGAGAGGAACATCTATCACATCTAATGGCTGAAGAGGCTGACGTGTGGCAAGCACTGGGCCAAGAAAACATGGTTCGTTCTGTTCTTGATGTAGCCTCACCTGGATACGACTGAGCTATGTTTGGGGGGGGGGTAATGTAGAGCGGGCGAGAGGTCAGGCAAGTGACTAGGAAAATCACTGCTCCCAAGCCTGTGCGGCCAGACAATTATAAGGAAGAACCCTTGTTGTTAACGGGAGCGCCGCCGCTGCGCATGCTCAAAACCAGCCGCCTCTCAAGGTCACTGGACGCCTTCCCGCCTAAGGAAGTAGAAGAGGCCCTTATGGCAATTTCCTCGGCTACTTGTGCCAAGGATGGTAGCTACGCTCACTACCGGGGCAATACGCCTATCATCGAGATCCACAGCCCACCCAGGAACAACCCCAAAAAGGAGAAGGAAAATGAGAGTTCTGCAGCAGCGGCCATGCCCCTATCACCTCGAAGCGCCACACCCATGTTTAAGCGGTTCGCCCGAAGGAAGGATAAGGCCAACAAGGGAAGCGACGAGCCCCCGTGCCCGGATGCGGAGCGCGTCCGATTCAATCCCCTATATAGGGGGTTCTTCGAGCCCCCACCGCCTCCTCCACCTCCGGTTCCGGTGATAGAATGTGCGGCCGCAGAGCCGCGAGCCTCTGCGTGGAGTCGCGGCTGGGGCCGCATCGCTTCTTCGGACAAAAGGAACAGAGACAACCCTAGTTCCAGTGCCTCGGCGGGAATGACCACAACCACGACCACCTTGAGCGCCGAGCAACATAGCATGAATCAGCCATTCGTCATTCCGCAGGACATCATGATTAGTAAACTTGCCAGCATGCCGACCGACGTCTACTTCGTGCCTCTCGTGGATGACTCGCAGCAGTCTACGTCCGCTGCGTCGACGAGCAATAGCGGCAGCGGCGGCGATACGGAGGAGGAGCCAGAGGTCGCCTGCGCGCGATACATCGAAGGGCCCGACAGCAGCGAATCGGAGATGATTTTGACCGATGACCGACTGTTGCTGAAATGCGCGGCCGCGACCAGCGAAAACCACCCGGATGGGCGGAATACGCGCGAAGACATGGTCGAGATCGATGACGAGAGCAACGTGCGAGCGTGCGGGCGGAGCGTATCCACCTACCCCCGCATACTCAGCATACCTTGTGGCAGGCTTGGTAAGCCATCTATGCTGATGATTTCTTACAACCCACGGGCAGCCTTCGCAGCTGACTACATCTTTCCTTGCATTGCATTGCAACTTCACAGGCGATCCGATATGCGATTGTTTTGCGCTGCGTCTGTACCAGAACGGAGCCACGTTCTGCCTATGCGACGGCTGTGGCTGGACTCGGATGGCCTTAGCGGCCGCCCGGACCGCGCGCGCGACGTTCATGGAGGGATTCCACACCCACCCGCTGATAGTGAAGCAGTCCGCCAGAGCTGATCTGCCGGACGAGGGCGTATCGCTCGCGACCCGCGCGCGGTCCCGAAGTGACGGCGGTGGAGGGAAGGGGAAAGTGTTGCGAAGCGCGCATAGGGTAATGGGGATGATGGGGGTAGGTGCCGGCTGCAGCGACGAGGGGAAGCGATCCATCCGTCAAGCCGCCCAGTGCCTCTTAAAGCTGGTGGCCGAGGCGCACAACGCCATAATGGCCGGAAAGTATGCTGCTCTACTTTCTTCAACCTCTCCTTCCCGATCAAAGAATGTATTTCTTTTTCACTACAGGGAATACTGGGAATGTGGCTCAACGACATTGTGTGCCGGAATTCTTGTCGACTTAGAGACCAATGAACCGAGCCAAGTGAGCCCCTCTTCGGTTTGTCTCTCTTCCTCATCTCGTTAACATGTTCGAATGTGCGGCTGTACTGATGTGTATGATCCAACCTGCCATAGCCACCCGATGAGGGTGTGGCGTCGAGTAAAAGACCGTCTTTGCTGTCCTTTGGATTCTCACGACGATCATCGGATGCAGAGAAACTGAATGCGCTCCGAAAGAGGAAGAAAGGTCTTGTGGTCGTGTCGATAGGGGATTGCAAAGTCTACCACTACTCGCAAGCCACAGGGAGGATCAAGGACCTCACAGAGGGCAACAGGCGAGCCCTTCTTCCCCCCTCCCTCCTCGCTTGTTCCTGCTGCGCTATTCTGCGTGGAACTGACGATTACCCCCCCCCCCTCCCTCATTCCAGACGACATACCACTTCGCCAGAGGATTGCGGCGGTCGTATAGGGCCGGCTTCCGAATCGGGTCTTCCCGACTTGCGGAACCTCGCGCTGGCCTACACGGAGTGCGATGAGGGCGACTGCGTGTGGGCCGTGAGCGACGGAGTGCACGATAACTTCGACCCACAGATGCTGGGCATGCTGCCCTGCGAAGTGAGCGAGCAGGAGACGAGCGTCGACTGGGATCAGGTCCCTACGGATGCGACCTCACGTCTCAAGGCAGAGTTCGCTATCGCGGCTCTCGAGCGCGAGCTGAGAAAGGTGGCCGTAACGGACTCCGCATGCAGTTCGGTCACGCCGTCTTTGACGCCTTCGCCGTTGCCCTCCCCACGGGCGGGATCTTCGTCACCGTCGCCGCCGCACAGAAGCGGCAAACAGCCTTCGTCTCCTCACATGCCAGCAAGATGCGGCACTCAGCTGTTCTTTGAGGAGATGCGGCAGGGCGTGGTCAAGATGCAGCAATCTTTAGCGGTCGCCAGCGCGGCAGCTGACGGTGACCGGAGCGGCAGCAGTAGTGAGACCGAATCGGTCTCCCCACCAACAGCCGTGCGCCGGAAGCCAGTACGGAAAGTAGCCCCAAAGCAGGAGGTTGACATCCACTTCACGCTGGCCAATGGCATGCGACAGACCAATACTTTGCCCCCGCTAATGTCGCGAGTAGCGCTGGAGAACTACGGCGGCGACATCACCTCCGCAGAACGACTCCTGGGATCAAAGATGGCGCTTAATCCGGTGGCAGTTATGCGGACGCTCATTGATGTGTCCTTTGAGCAGACAGCTCTAACCCGTAGCTTCATGGAAGAAAACCCAGACAAGCGACAGCCATCGGACTACCGTTCGTTCCCCGGCAAACCCGATCACACCACTTGCCTGGTTTTTAAATGTTAGCAGGCTGTACAGTTCTTTTTTTGTGTGTGTGTTTTCTTGGAATGTATCTCAATGGAACGCAACAGAACATGCTGTTGTTGATGGCTGGAATTTTAATCCTTAGTGTCTACGAAATTTCAATAGAATATTACACTACCTTGGCCGCATCTCGAGCTGACCATAAATACGGGTCCCTTTATGAACTCGCCAAACTCTTCACCTACATAGGATCTCTAGCACACCGATGAAGCTGCTTACCCTCGTTCTTGTTCTTTATTTGTGCCGCTACTGCTATGCAGGTTGTTTAACTACTGACTCTGTCTGGGAGAATCGTTCTGATCAGTTCTATGGCTGTCTTTCAGAATGTTCGGTCACCGTAAAGAAGCAACTGGGAAGCTCTTGGACACAAGACGGACAGGTTTACTCGCAGTGGAATGCTCAGCTCATTGTGGAATCGGAAACTGTCACTTCGGTGGAGCTCGTCCTTGCCGGCGGAGAGCTGGTTCAGGTGTGGGAACTGAAGCGAAAGGAGGACACAGAATTCGGCTTCACTCTGCCTGATTACCGGACTCAAGCTGGGGGGCTCCATGCGGGGCAGCTTCATCGGTTTGGATACATCATCAAAGCTAGGGAGGCCCTTATCACCATCACCTCGCAATTCTGTGAGGCCTCTCCAACCCCTACTGCTCAAGTTTCGGACACTCCTGCTACTCCCTCTTCTTCGGTGTCTCCATGCCCGTCCACAGTCGCTTCGCCGCAGCCCTCCACTGCTCCGGAGACAGGATGCAGAATCAGCGTAACCCAAACTGCTCGCTCCGCCAGCCAGGGAGGTTCTTGGACTGAGGGAGAGTATCTCTTCCAAATCTACGACCTCACGATCACCAACAACGGCACTAGGCCAATCACCCAGGCCCGCGTCACCTTCACCCTCTACGATGGCCAGCAGGTGCACCAGTTTTGGAACCTCGAGAAGATCGACAACACCATCGCTGCTTTTGTCGTGCCCACTTCATGGGGTCCCATTCAGGTGGGTGCATCACAGGGAGCTGGGTTCATTATACGTTCCCCGAGGACACAGGCCCAAAAGCCTCCTGCCTACCGCGCGGACCGTTCCGAGACCTCGTGCTTCGGGTCGTTGCCCTCTCCCATCGTGGGCTCTCCTCAACCTTCCGCCTCTCTGTCACCTGCCCAAAATGGGTGCGGTGCCACGGTTGACATCGCGGCTCGCTCTCCGAACAAGGGTGGTCAGTGGGTCGAAGGAGGCACCGTTTTCCAAATCTACGATCTTACCATTCATAACGCCGGCGAGAAGTCTGTTAGCGGAGGGCGCCTCACTTTTTCTTTTCAAGGCTATGGGGTCGTCATCGCTCAGTATTGGGAACTTAACCGGGTTTCGAGTGATACCAACGAGTTCAAATTGGCATTCAATTACGGCACTCTACAGGTGGGCGCAAAACAGGGCGCGGGAATAGTCGTCCGCTACGCCCAGGGTATTACACAATCTCCTTCCGCGGTTCTGCACTCCATTTCTTGTGTTTAATGGACGATAGAATTGTAATGTACGCATCTTTTTTTCCATCATTTCCTTGATTTTCTAAAGAAAAACCAATAAAAAGAAAAACATACACGGAGATCTATTGAGGCCTCAATGCAACGATGGCGCAACACCTTAGGTTGCTACCGCGTAAACTTTCGTGCTACTCATATGGCGACAACAGGCGTGCGTAATGTCCCATGCATGGTACTACTTCACAAAATTCCCCAGTTAGCGTATGCAACTCGAGGGAGGCCGAAGAAGGTTGTGGATGTAGTTCCACCTAAGGTGCAGACCATGCTGTTGTTTTTATTGTTGCTTCTACTTCTCCAGACGCCTGACATTTGTTTTGCGGCCAATGATGGCAGACAGAAGCGGCAGAGACTAAGAGGAAACCCAAAACGAAGAAGGGGCCAAACGAAGCAACAACACCAGGGTGGGAAAAGATGACAGTCGCGCAACTTAAGCAAGAGTGCAAGCAGCGCAGTCTTAAGGTTACTGGAAGCAAGCAGCAGCTGTTGGAGAGATTGCAGGCAAGCCAGTCCAGTACCGTGATGCCACCAGATACCTCAACGTCGACCACTTTGGCCGCCGAAGCAGAGAAACGGGAAGGACCCATCATCCGCGTCATCCTCGCAGAGAAGAAGAGTAAGCCGTCCATCATCACCCTATTCTCTTTGGAGCTGGTTGCTAATCTGCTGTGGGACGCTTGCAGCGGCCGCAGAAAATATAGCTCGCGCCTTGGGCATCAAAAAGATAAAGAAGGAAGGTGAGTGTGCATGACTTATGCTGAGGCAATCCATGTTTCCCTGAGCAATCCCTATCTATCACCCCAGGCAGCAAGGAGCCGGGATTCATAGGGAACGTAGAGCTGACCCACGATGGCATCAAAGTGATACCAGACGAGAGCGGAAGCGGTAAGCCACCACTACGTTTTGTTATTTTATTTGTTATTTATTTTTGCCTCATTTCTATCGTCGTTAGGCGCTGCGACCGTGGTGACATGGGCGTCGGGCCACCTCTTTGAACTCCAGAAATATACCCTCTGGAAGTTGGACAAGCTGCCCGCCCTTCCCACCGAGTGGACCTTCTCCTGTAAGGTACTAGGAGTTATTTCTTTAATTATCAACTTATCGCTAGTTTTTCTTTAATTCATTTTATACTTTGGACTCTCCTTTACTGGCTTCACACAGGGTCCGACGCAGAAGCGGCAGTACGAGATCATTCGTCGCTTATTTCAATCTGCCGACGGTAACAAACGTTTTTGTGAGACAGACTTATTCCCAAATTGATTCACTGTGTCGCTTTGTCTCTTCTTTTGGTTATATTTATATATATTTAAATATATATAAATATGTGTGTAATACAGAGGTTGTAAATGCCTGCGACGCGGGACGCGAGGGAGAGCTTATCTTCCGTGAGATCTATCAGCAGACGAACATTAAAGCGCCATTCAAGCGGCTGTGGATTTCGTCCCTTACCGACGAGGCCATCAGAGACGGGTGAAGCTTTCCCTAAGCGCATCCTACCCTTCTTTGAATTACATCTGGACTGATGGGCACTGTTACGCAGGTTTGCGAAGCTGCAGGACGGCCACAAATACGATCCTCTCTTCCAATCCGCGCTGGCTCGGACTAAAGCGGACTGGCTCATTGGGATGAATGCCACGCAGGCCTACACGCTAAGCTACCGGCCTAAGGTGCCCTCGTTCCAGGGCAGGGTACGTGAGGAAGGCTGCCACCTTGCACACTTACACTAATACTGTACGACTTACGCACAAATTGCGCACAAAATATGCACGACAGGAGGTGGTATCGCTCGGGCGAGTGCAGACGCCGGTGCTGCGGATGATCGTAGATCGATGGAAGTCCGTCTATAATTTCAAGTCGGTGGGTTGCTAGGCGTGGAATGATCGGAATGCATGCTCACTAACAGGCACTTCGGTTGATCCTCCGGTGCACCAATTGCAGGAACCCTACTGGGAGCTGTACTTGCGATGCAGGCCGAAGGGGAGCGAGGATCTGCTGCGCCTTAAGTACTTTGCGGCAGGCGAAAAGGACACGCACGCAGTGAGCGAGCGCATTGCCTCTGAACAAGAGGCCGAAGATGTGCGTCAGTCGCTCGGACCCGAGTGCACAGTCCAGCGGCTCACGCACAAGCACAAAGTCGAGAAGCCACCCAAACTCTTCGACCTGACCTCCATACAAAGGCACGAATGAGATCGCGTTCAGCACAAGCAGTCCGTGTCTTATTGGGCGATCATGCATTTGGTCGTGCAGGGAAGCGAATAGGAGGTTCGGATATACGGCCGAGCGGACGCTCAATGCACTGCAGGGGCTGTACGAGAATCACAAGCTCATATCCTATCCGAGAACGGACTCACGGTACCTCACTGCTGATATCTTCGATGACATCAACACCATCATCAACGGGATACACAACCACACGGCGTATCTTGCCGCTGTGGAAGATATTCGAGCCAACAAGAAGCTCAGCCGATCCAACAAAGGTTTCTTGAACCGACTCATACCTTCATTACTCCTCAACGCTCAGTCTTGGTGAAGGTGATGCATCTTTCTAAACCCTATACTCTTGCTTCCACTGGACAGCGGTTTTTGATTCGAGCAAGGTCTCTGACCATCACGCGATTATCCCCACAACCAAGCTACCTTCGGAAAAGGCCCTCTCTCATCTCTCAAAAGATGAATGGAAACTCTACCATTTGATAATGTCCCGCCTACTTTGTAAGCCCTTCCTGGAACATTTATCTCCTCACCATGCGAAGGATAGGGCGATATCACTCACACGTCATATGTGGCTGCCTTCTTCCTTAGCATGTTTCATGTCCGACTGCGAGAAGCAGCAGACCGAGCTCGTGGCTATCAACCAAGCGAAGCATTTTCGCGGCAGAGGCATGGCACTCCTTAAACCGGGCTGGCGATCCGTCTATGCCCTCCCCGCGTTCACTGCAGCAGAGGACGGTGAAGGCGACCGAGAAATAGGCGGCGACAGCACAACCCCTCCGGCTGTTCAAACGGACGCCGCCTCTGAAGATGGGGGAGGAGGTGACGAGGGAGAGGAGGGCGGCAATTTCTGCGCCATTGCCAGCAAACTCAGGGAGAACGATAAGCTCATCTGTGAGCTGCCGGCTGAGATCAAACACGAGCACACGACCCCTCCGCCTCTCCTCACCGAGTCCTCACTTCTTTATCTCATGGAGACCGCAGGGAAATACCTGACCAAGAAGAACGGTGAGCTCGTTCACCCATACCTTCTGTACATACTCTCGGTGGTGCTCACCGCACCCCACGCTAACGCAGTGTACGAAACGGAATCTGATCATGATGACGGCGGAGGTGAAGAATCGCTGAAGGAATTCGGCCTGGGCACTCCTGCCACCCGCGCGCAGACAATCGAAAGGTTGATCAGCGTCAAGTACGTGAAGCGAGAGGGCAAGAAGCTGGTGCCCACCGAAAAGGGCAAGATTCTCATCGATCTTCTGATGAAGATCCACTCGTCTTTGGCCTCTCCTCAGCTCACCGGACAGGTACCCTCCTAACTAATACGTACAACAACAACAACAACAACAACAACAACAACAACAACAACAACAACAACAACAAC
>CDFF01071543.1:0-12771 GCA_000826265.1 Acanthamoeba culbertsoni
ACATTTCTCCCACAGAGCGTTCAATTTCTCTTCCAGTTGCAGGACAAAATGGTTTGGCGCATATTTTCCATCAAGTCCCATGATGGTAAGCGGCTCATAGTTATCTTGGCGAAGAATGACGTCAAGATTGTAGTTGATTGGGAGCCTCGGCCATCCTAATACACCACCTGATACATCGCCACTGTTACCACGAGTCTACAGTTGCCACAGGAGCGACAAGGCGTACTTTCCCCATAGGTTATGATGAGGGCAGGTCGTGTGGGCCGCAAAGGGATGAGTTCTTCTGAGCCAGTCGCTTCATTGCGCCTGAGCACAGATGGGTAGGTGTCGCTGGACCACGTGAAGGTATACCCTTTTGTTGTATTAACGCCGTGGCAACCAACAAAATTATGGAATCTTGGGTTCCGCTTACACCTTTGGTCTCCAAACGGAGGAGGTCAACACCTTGAACAAGAGTGAAGTATTTCTCCCTCTTTGGCGCCTTTGGCCCCCCCTTAATGCCGAACTGCTGCAGCTTTTTCATCACTTGTTACTGAAACCGCAGCACCATGGGCAGCTTAAATATCACCAGGCTGATTGCACTGAACTTTCAGGAATGGGCAGGAGAAGAGTTTTCATTCGTGTAGGTGACGAAGAAGTTGGGACGAAGAACAGACCGGGTTGGGAAAATTTAGAATAAATCCTTAAGTCTTGTGTAATTAAATATATATATATATATTAAATTTCAAAAGCAAAACCAGAGTTCTGTCCGAAAACCTTTTCTAGTACTGTTCAAAAGAATTCTCTCCTTTTCTCGGGTATATCCATAACCCACTCCCCATGGAGGATACATTTCGCTTTTTTCTCTCTCTCTACTCGGCTTTCAACTCCTTGGTGGAAAGTGGCCAGCTCAGTTTCAGGGCTTAACCACATCAGCAGCACCAGTTGATACAGGTACGCTTGGCCACATGCTGGGAGGTAAGAGAAAGCGAGAGGAAAAGAGGATAGAGCACCAGAAAAGTATACCAAGGGAATACAACCTGAGGAAGGGTTGGTGTGATGGGGAAGCACTCACAGGATATCGTTAGCCACTGTCCACTGATGAGTTTCTTGTGCCGTTGATACAGAGGGACAATGCAGACCGACCAGAAGCCCGTCCTCGAGCTTCCCGTTTGGGAAGAGCCTGAGGGAGAGGTAGAGAGCTCGAAAGTTGACGTCTTTGGTGAGCATTCCCAAACAGTTATGAGAGCGATACTCACTGGCGTGCTTGGACAGGTGATCCCCTGACCCAGCTTGCTGCCTACTTGAACGAGCTGTGCCAGGATGAGGTGACTATAAACACAACCACCCTATCTCACTCATTATTTCAATGAACTTCCGCTATGGGCAGTATCTCGGTGCCGACAGGAGCGATCAGCAGTTCAAGAATCTCACGTCTAAGATCATCGAGAAGGTGAAAGAGCTGAGCTCCTTCTTCGATGAGAACAAGGAGTCTCCCTACTACCGTCCCCTTGTTCCTCTCTGGGAGGCCCTAAAGAAGCAGACCTCCAATGTTATCCGCATTGTCAACCTCCATTCGGTTCGTGATGGTATGATCCTCAAACGAAAACGAACAAAAACACACAACCAGATATAACTTCGGATCTTTCAGCTGTCGACACTGCCCTGGCTATGGTGGAGTCACTGGTGATGGACATCATGGGCTATGGTCGAGTGGTGGAAGAGAAGATCGACTTCCCAAAGGACAAGCGTATCCCTGTCGGAATTATCACCGGTTTCCTTGGAAGCGGTAACACAGCAAACACCAATCGTAAAATTTCTAGAAAAAAAGCGTAACATTTTGTAGGTAAGACAACTCTTCTCAATTACATCCTGAGCGCCAACCATGGCAAAAGAATCGCAGTGATCGAGAACGAGTTCGGAGGTTGGTTGAAATATCTGTTTGCTGTTTCACCTCTCGTTTAACGTGGCCTCATCACCGAAACTGCAGAGGTGGGAATCGACGACTCTCTTCTTCAGGACAAGTTTACCTCCAGTGAGGAGATATTCCAGATGAACAATGGTTGCATCTGTTGCACTGTCCGCGGAGATCTCATCCGCATTCTGCGCGAGCTCATCAAGGTTGAGCTTCATGCTGAATTCATTTCTGTGGCTGCGAGATAACGCTTTGGTCGTGCATGCAGCAAAAGGATAAGTTCGACTACGTTCTTATCGAAACCACCGGTCTAGCGGGTACTTTTTTTTATTTCTTTATTTCTTTCTTTTTTTCGTTGTATAGTTGGTCCTCAATTCTTTATCCAGATCCCGCGCCTATCGCGCAGACCTTCTTCATGGACCCGAAGCTTAGCCTCCAGTATATGCTGGACGGTATCATCACTGTGGTTGATGCTAAGCACATCATCCAGCACCTGGACGAGGTGAAGCCCGAAGGTGCGTCCCCTCATCCATGATTCATTTTATATGGTTATTTCTCTTTTCTAATCATTTAAACGGTCATGTAGGTGTTGAGAACGAGTCCGTGGAACAGATAGGTTTTGCGGACCGCATTCTGTTATCTAAGCTTGACCTCGTCGACGCCGAGCACGAGAAGGAGGTCAGGAGGCGCGTCGCGCAGCTTAACGCCTCCGTGGAGATGATACCCGTAAACAGAGGCCAAGTTGACCTGTCCAAGATCCTCAATATCAAGGCCTTCGATCTCGACAAGATTTTGGTACTGAGAGTCCATGTTTACTGGACTCGGAATCAGGGACTGACACATGCGTTACACAGGACATGGACCCGCAGTTCCTTGTGGATCAGGAACACCAGCACGATATGTCCGTGTCCAGCGTTGGTCTCACGATTGAGGTAATGTAAATGATATCACAGTTCTAGTAATATTCTGGAATATCTCTTGGTTTTTACAGGCTCTGGTTTCCACAGGACGAGGCGGACCTAGACAAGCTCAATGCTTGGATGAGCACCACGCTGAGGACCAAGGGCAACGATATCTTCCGCATGAAAGGCGTCATTGCTGTCAAGGGATGGAAGGAAAAGTTCGTCTTCCACGGAGTACACATGATGGTGCGTGCCCCCAGGCAACTCTTCCGATTCCCGTTGCCATGCACGAGTCCTGATTGTGGCTGGTGGCAGTTCGAAGGTACCCAGATGGGCAAGTGGGCCAAGGACGAGAAGCGCGAGAATCGCTTGATCTTCATCGGTAGAAACCTGAACAGGGAGGAGCTTTGGTCCTCTTTCAAGGCCTGTTATGAATAGTTAAACAAACATCAGATTTGCCCGGATCAAATTTCGTCCATAATTTCTCATCTCATTTCCGACTTTATTACCGTAACACCTCTGTTGCCTTGTTTGTTGCGTTGAATTGAAGAAGATGATGTCGGCGATACATAACGTGGAGGAGGAGACAGTAGTACGTGTGTTTCATGGGACGGTGGTGCACTCGGTGTCGCTCACCGAGCTGCAAGTGTTGCCCAACGCGTGGCTCGGCGTGAATGCTGCCGGGCGCATCGCCTTCGTGCACGCGCACCAAGACGGCCTCGACCGGCCTGCCCTGGCTCTTAAGTAACCTGGCCCTCATTCTCAACAACGATTGATCCGAATTTTAGTTGATTAATTCGTTTCGGCCCGTGTGGTTCAAGGTTGCAACTCCGTGACGAGGTTGAATTCGTGGAGCTTCCACGTCGTGGTTTTATCGTCCCAGGCACCTCCAGGCCCCTCTTCGACCTCACAGTCCCTTCTCTTACTTACTTTCTTACTTTCCTATTTTCGTCATTGAAAACATGACAGGTATGGTGGACACGCACGCTCACGCTCCACAGTTCGTGAACGCGGGCAACGGTCTGGACATGCCGCTCCTCGAGTGGCTCGAGACTTACACCTTTCCCGCCGAGACGCGCTTCAAGGACGCCGACTACGCCAAGAAAAGTACGTTCGTTTGACTACATTTTTCTGACCAAGTTTTTTTTTTTTTTTGGTTTTGGTTTTGTAAACCTAATGTTGTTTCCCCTACGCGTAGTCTATGCCAAGGTCGTGAAGCGTTCCCTGGGCTTCGGCACGACTTCGATTGCCTACTATGGCACCATCCACTGTCCTGCCACCAAAGTGCTCGCCGGTATTTTTTCTTCTTGAATTTATTTATGGATTTACTTGTTCTATTATTTTATATACTCTGTTACTAACTTATATGGCCTTCATGGACAGATATGGCGGTGCAGTACGGGCAGCGGGCGTTCGTGGGGAAGGTGTGCATGGACCGCAACTCGCCGGCACACTATGTCGAGACCACGGCCGACTCGCTGCGCGACACGACGCACTTCTGCGAGCAGCTGCTGGCCATGAACCACCCGCTCATCACGCCCATCATCACCCCCAGGCACTTGGGGCCCCCCCCTCAATTCTCCCTACTCTTCCTCAACTTGGCGGCAGAAATAGGAATGCATGGAATGACGGTATTTATGGCATGCATGCAGATTTGCGCCGTCGTGCACGGGCGAGCTGATGAAGGGACTCGGAGAGTTGGCGCGAAAGCACGACCTCCCCATCCAGACGCACGTCTCGGAGAGCAAGGCTGAGATCGCTTGGGTTCGCATTGGCCGTCTACACGGTTGCGTACAATATATCTATCGCTCATTCGCGGTTGGTTGCAGGTGAAAGAGCTTCATCCTGACCAGCCCTCCTACACTCACGTCTATCACCAATTCGGCCTTCTCAACGCCAAGACCATTCTCGCTCACGGGGTACTTGGCTTTTGCTTTGCTTCTTTACCGCGCTTTCGTCTCAATTTCACTGCGTGTGCAATCCTGCAACTTAAGGTCCATTTGACGGAAGAAGAAGAGGACCTGATATTGGCGCAACGCGCCGGTGTTTCGCACTGCCCCAACTCCAACTTTTCGCTGCTCAGCGGCATGTGTCCTGTACGCCGACTCCTAAACAAGGGCATTAAAGTTGGCCTCGGCACGGACGTTTCTGGAGGTACACAGTCGATACCTTTCGTGTGGAACTCTCCAGCAGACGTTCCAAAAGGAACAGCTCTGAGTAAATAACCATTTGTAACCCTTATTGGCTAGGATTTTGCCCCAATATGCTTGACGCGTTCCGATTGGCAGTCATCACATCCAAGGTGAGCTGTGTGATACAATATGTGTGGGGAAAAAAAACGAACGAGCTTCATAACATGTGTGGTTACAGATGATTCATACGGAGCGTCCTGAGTTGGCTCCGCTTAACGTGTCGGAGGCCTTCTACTTACTCACGCAGGGCGGAGCCGAGGTGATGGGGATTGGCGACAAGGTGGGCAACTTTGCCGTCGGCAAGGTGCGTTGAAGCATAACATATATGTCAGTCCGTTTCTTGCAATTCATGTAGATAACGATTCTTATCCAACGGGAGCAGGAGCTGGACGCACTGGTGGTAGCGCCCTTTTGCGAAGGTTCGCCCATTGACGAGTTCGATGAGGACGATGGAGAGCGCCAAGAGGTCAATGAAGTGGCCAGGATCAGGCGCACGGTGGAAAAGTGGCTGTTTCTGGGCGACGATCGCAATGTGGCACAGGTGTATGTGCGTGGTCAGCCGCTCTTGCCTTTCCCTTCTCTGTAGCGGCCCAAAAAGAAGAAAACGCTCAAGAAGAAAATAAACTGCCACGAGAAAGCAAAAATAAATTCCAAGCAAGAGGAAAACAGTCGAAATCGATGGATCTGTCGAGCCTCGATTTTGATTCTGATGAGGAGGAAAAAGTGCTCGGGGACTACTACAGGTAAGTGATAGTTTGGCATGACGTAAGACGGTCCTAACTTGTACTATATAGTACTGGACCTGTGCGATGTTTTGTAGATGAGGAGTTCTACGCTCAGCACTCCGTCTTTGGAGGCCGAAAAGAGCCCGTGGCACCAACACCAACCCTAAGCCCTACACCCACCTCTGCTGGCCGCGCGGCTTCAACTAAAGCCCGAGCCATAACACCATCCGCTTCTGCCCAGGTTCTTCTACTCCGTTTCCTTTTTCTGTGAGCTCCTTACCACAAGTGTCCTCCTTCTCATCTCTACCAATTTGCTGAACCTGGTCTGGCTGCAGGCAACAACAGCACGCGAGCCGCCAATTAAGAAGCGAAGAGGGACGGAGATCATCGATTTGATCGACATGATCCAGTCCAGCATCACGCCCATCCCCCCGGCCTCGTCTACCACACCAGCTGCTGGCCAGGCCTCTGCCGCCGCTTCGGCGCAGACCCCCGCCGTAGGCGCGCCGTCTCTCGCGCCACCCAATTCAGCGCAGACAGCCGCGGCCGCCAAGAAGTCGCTGACGCCGACCCAGAGTCCCAACTTCCCGCGCACGTCATCGCTCAGCCAACAGGAGCATCGACAGTTCCTCGACCTGGAGGGGAAATTCCTTCAACAGCAACAAGGGGTTCGTACTTCTGCAAACTGACCTCAATCCTATCGTGTTAAAAAAAAAACAAAAAAACAAAAAAACGAAGTATTGTTAACAAAAATAATACTATGATTAAAAAAATAATAGGGCCCAGCGCTATTGGATGAGGCGGCAATGAATCGGTATTTCGAAATGCGGAATCGCGTGTATTGGGAACAGCAGGAGTTTGATAACGTACAGCGACAGAAGGCGAGAGAGAACAATGTATTTCTCAAATATCATCCCGCCATCCGGGCGCAGGTCGAGGTAATTCGAAAGTTATTTTACATTGTACATTTTTTTTCATATTATTACAATGTGAGTGGAGAATATCAGTATAACATAAAGATGAAATTCGTGCGACCAGAATTGGCTCTCGATGAAGAGGAATCGAGTCAAAATCTATCCGCGCTTCTACCAATCACAAGTACGTACAGCTCACAGTGCATCAATTAAAAAATTAAAAAAAAATAACATATACGATTTAGTACATCTATTAATTAGATATTGAACGAAAAATAAATCTTTCAATGGCTCAGGAAACTGTGGAACTCAGCAAAGTTGAGCTTTCATCGGACGATCCCATTCTGAAACATAACTCTCCACTATTTCAAATCGTACGTCAATGTTATCATTGAGGAATAGATGGCATCTCTCTCTCTCTCTCTCTCTCTCTCTCTCTCTCTCTATATATATATATATATATTCTTCTGGATAGATTTCGCGAAAAACCAACTGTATTTAATAAAATAGGGTCGTATCTTGCAATTCGAGCCACCGCCGGATATCGAAACGGAGGCCGCGCCCGATTTGCCTGTTTTCCAAACGCAGACCCCCAAGAAAAAATGGCAGAAGCGGGTATTTCGCGACACGTCCGTTTTTTTTTTTTTTTATACACCTTTTTAATACATCCATTCAAACAAGAAAAGAAAAAAAATATAGAAAGACATGACGATAACTGCGATACATTTTCCCAATATTTTTTTTGTTGTTTTTTGTTTGGACAGATGATGCCTTGCGTCAGCGAGGATCCCTACGTGCGATGTCTGCTGCGCGAAACCGAACCCGGAATTGATATCGTCTTGTCTTCCGGGTATTGAATCTTCTTCTTCTTCTTCTTCTTCTTCTCTCATTCTTCCGTTCCGGAGATTCGGTTTATTAATTCTACGACGGTTTTCAGGTGCGTGTCGGCACTCTTGAATATGTACAGCGAATCCTGGGAAATTCCCGTTTCGGTGGTCCAAGATGAGAGCACGGGTATAATAATATATATATATAACAATCATAATTATAATTATGATAATGGAAATAATAGTTATATTTATATTTATGTGTGCTGCGCTTAATGCCATAGGCGGCAAGAAGGTGGCTATCGTGGACAAGCCTTTGCTGAAGAAGAAAATGACCCTCCGCGAAAAGAACGAACTTTACTACAAGTCGGCCTATGAACACTTGGGACTCAACCTTGCCCACGACAAGTCAATCGCTCTCCCCTTGCCTGTCCGCCCTCCGGTAATTTCTTATTTATCAATAAATTATCCATAAATATTATATAAATATTGAATAATACTAAGGAGACACTTTGGCAGATTAAGGCTGTAGTGCAGCCAACGCCCGAATCAAAGATCGCAAAGCATAAAGGCGCGACAGAGGCTACGAAGGAGAACAGTATGGCTGAGGGAGAGGCCAAAGCGGAGCAGGCCCTGACTGAGGAGGACCCACCGAGAGAGCTGGAAATTGTTGAGGACGACACCGAGGAGCTCGAGCGCTTGGAAAATGCGAAGCGCGAAGCCGAGGAACGCGAAAACGAACGCAAAGCCAAAGAAGAAGAGGAGGAGGAGAGAAAGAACGAGGAAAGGTAGGTATTTTTAATTTATTTTATTGATTTACTTATTTCTTGGCTGCTTTGGTGGATTTATGCTATGCATTAACGGATTTATGTATGATGTGCAGGAAGCGAGAGGAACAGGCCAACAAGCGCCGGCAAGCGATGGACAAGGCTGGTGAGGAGTGGATGGGCAAAAGCTTTCCGTCGCTGGCCGACGACAATCTAACTTATCACCTGTGGACCTTTGGCGACCTTAGCATACTTATTCGCTGCAAAATTCATGGCTACATCATGACCCCTGCAGTACCCTACGTCCCATCCTCCTTTCTGCTTCCTTTTGTTTTCCTCTCAATTTCCTTTCCATTTCTTAACTGCCTCACATTTCTTGGACAGAATGCTAACAATCTGTGTACTTGCTTGTAGGGTCCAAAGTTTATTGGTACTAAAGCCAAGTTGGAGTATTTCGGCGACCAATGGGAGGAGACCACTACGAGCGAAACGGCTCGCCAGTGGACGCATCACTATATCCGTCCCTACGACCCTGTCATTATGGTAGCACGATGGAACGTCTTCTCGTCACGCCTCCTGTGCACAGAACGGCGAGACATCCAAAAGTTATTGGCTCCCGGCACTGCATTCATGTACGTATCCGATTTCTCTTCTCGTTCTTTCTGCGAGGGACGCACACCCATTTATTTATATCTCTTATGTTTAGACCGGCAATCGCCGCGAAGGCTCTATTGGTTACCCTACGCAAACTACGCGATTTGCCGGTTGGCCAATACCTTCTATCCCACAAAGTAGAGGAGCGCACCGTCAACATCTTCAAGGCCACCGATCGTACACTCTCTCGCCCTACAAATTGTTGAAATTCTTCTAATTATCAACCTATTTCCTTACTTTTCCAATTCTCGCAGCGAGTGTAAAGGGGCAGCCCGGGTTGTACGATCTGCACACATCGCATGCGTCTTCGGGCGCGACGGATGACCGCACGATTCCCTATGTGCGTCTTATTTGGCCGCGCGAGTTGTCCGAGCAGATTCCCCACACGTTTCCACCGGCTGCGGCTACGGCCGGCCCTGCCTTCTCAGCTGCGGCGTTGGCCGGCGGACTTCCCTACCGTAAGCTAATTGAGCGACTAAAGAAGGTCAAAAACGTGAAGTACTGCTATGACTTTGCTGGCAAGGTACACTAGCCATTATTATTATTATTATTATTATTATTATTATTATTATTATTATTATTATTATTATTATTATTATTATTATTATTATTATTTATTACCATTATTCAGAAAAGCTCATAAAAAGATGTAACGCAGGGTGTTTGCTCGCGAGGACTGGAATGTCAGTATCCGCATTTAGATGCCAAGACTGTGCTCGAGATAAGTAAGGACCAAAAGCGCAAGTTGAACAAGAATCGTAAGTCAAGAAAGCGCAAGGAACGCGCAGAGGAAAAGCAGCGATCGGCTGCTGCGATGCAGCAGTCACAGGCCGAGTCCTCTTCAGTATCGCCTACCGCAGCTGTAACGGGGGAGAGCTCGAGCCGTTCTCCATTATCATCGCCCAGCGGGGGAACAGAAGACGATGACACTGCTGGCGATGATGATAGCCATAACGCGGCGGTATCTGGTGATTCCATGGAACTACGCGATGGTGGAGAAAGCCAAGACAGGGATGGGAAGCACGAAGAGGAAGAAGATGGATATTCTGAAGATGACGATGATGAAGGCAGTGGCAATGAGCGGGAGAGCGACGAATTGCAGTACATCGCGTCGCAACTGTAAGCGAAAATTATTGACTTACGGTTCCATTCAATTAAAACACAGAAACGCGAAATAGGGGAACTCAATCTATTCGGGCTTTGATAAAACACGGTCAGACTGCATTTATGATGTGGCTTGTTTAAAATACAAGCAGGTACTGTTAAGAGATCCATAGCAGCAAATTCACGTCTCGGGAGAGGCTTTTTCCGCAAAAAGGAGGAAACACACGGGAAAAATTGAAAATTTAAAAAAGGCAAGGTCTGTCCCTTTCTAGCCAAAGAAAGTTACCTGGCTTGTTCTGTTAGTGTCGTCAGAAAACTGGTTGGTGTTAACTAGTGGACCCTTTCGCGTACGCCCGAAGCCCGAGAAAGGGCACCCAGGGGCGCATTGGTAAAAGAACAAAAATAAAAAAGGACAAAGTCACCTGAAGAGTGCACGATTTCGCCTCATTTTCCAGGTGTAAATACCTTTCTCCTTATTTTTCTTGTTCGCTTCCAGCCTCGTCTACGCCACGCAAGGGAAACTCCTACGAGGCTGGGTTCCTCTTCAGCCCTGGCTCCCGACATGAGTATCTCGCGTCTCGTTCTACTTCTGGTTCGTGCGTTATTCTACCCCGGGGTCAGAGGCTCCTGAAGCTCCTGCTCATTGGCATCCTCATGCCAACACAAAACCATGCAGGGATGCCTTGTCCTTTGGGTTGCTGCCTTTGTCCCAACAAGCGCACACCTTCTCCAGGCAGGGCAAGTCTTTTGCAACAGAAACGAGCTAGCTCCTCCTTCTTTGTCTGAACTTCATCCAGTGACCAGCGTGGGTATTAGAAAGAACTGGCACCACGCCGCCGACGTGTTGAGCTCAGTCGCAGGTTCTTCATCCAAACTCCTCCTACCCGAAGATTCATTCCCTAGAGAGCTCAACTCCGTGCGTACTGTTTGTAGGTCAAGGCAGCCAAGGTGGATGGGCGACCTTCCAGCGCCCTCTGCCAAACCTTCTTGACCCGACCTATTTGGACAGGGCCGAGGACATCTTCAACCGCGAGCAACTCCTCGTTCCCCCCTCTCGTTGCCGCATCATTGGGTTCGCAGCCCCTCCCCACCTTGGCGTGTAGCATAACAACAACTATGCCAATAGAGCTGAAACCATCAACTTCTTCTTCTTCTTCTTCTTCTTCTTCTTCTTCTTCTTCTTCTTCTTCTTCTTCTTCTTCTTCTTCTTCGTCCTTGTAGCGCTCACTGCAACGATTTCCACTTGGATGGAGAACCATTCGTTGTGGCCCTTCAAGATGCCTTCGTTAATGCTGAAGGTGGCACATGTGCCACGGATACACTGCTCGGGTATCGGAATGACTGACCTCTCGGCGCAACAATCCACGCAGGACTCGTATTCGACCACCAGCGTGCCTATCCCCTCGAAAGGATGAGCGGAACAGACAACCCGCACGCGATGTACGACAATAAGTCCGGGTTTAAGGAAGACCAGATGCGTCGTCCGGCCAACGTTACTTGCTTCGACAAGCTGGTCACCATTCTCCAGGCATGTCTAGACCTGCCTCAACCACGATCCCGCTACATGTCTCTGATTGAAACCTCCGTCTTCTTCCTTCTACCTTACCTGCTTAGCCCTACCAAGAGAACTACTATCATTTCGTGGCCGAGAGCCTCCCCCGGCTGATCATGGCCAAGGACATCATGGAGAGGGATCCTAACGTGATGCTCCTTACTCGCTCGAGGAAGCCTTTCGTCCATCAAGTGCGTGCTGTTTCGCCTTCTGTCGTTGTCGAGTGGCTTGGGCGACTCATTCCAAGAGGCCTGTCTAGTTTCTACGGCTGCTTGGCATCTCGACCAATAGAATAATCTCCGTTCTTGAGGAACATCCCAATTGGGTACACCCTTTCGATTCCTTTTCTTGAAGCAACTCTTTCTAGTGTTTATTGAGCTCACGAACTATATTTGTGGGTTCATCATCATCATCATCATCATCATCATCATCATCATCATCATCATCATCATCATCATCATCATCATCATCATCATCATCGGCATGAACAGGTCGTGCATGCGAACACTCTATATGTGCCAACGCCCACCACTATCTTTGCGCCTCCACGTGAGAGCTTCCTTGCCCTTCGCCGGCATATCTCATCAGACGTATATTGTCCTCATCCCTTTCATGAACTGGGGAACGAAACCACCCCCACCCCCACCCAACAACAACAACAACGCAATGGACTCATCTTCGTCTGGTCTCGCCTTGTTTCCTCGCCCCTTCGTGTGTGCGCATTGTGCATTGCATTACCAGATTCCTGCAAGCGGTCCTCGGAATCTGGTGATCTACGCGTCGAGGACAGGTTCATGGTCGCGCGACGTCTACAACCAGAAGGACATTTTGCAAGCCATCCGTGGACTTCTCGTCAAGGCTCCTCGTACTGCTCCCTTCATCCCTCTCCTACTTTCGATTTTATTATTATTATTTTTATATTATTATTATTTTTGTTGCACACTGAACAACTATAACCCTGAGTATACATTGTGTCTGGTCTAGACTTGGAGTTGGAGATTTTCGATGGGTCGCTCGGAGTGGAGGAGACCATTGCGCTGTTTAAGCGGGCGGTGCTGATCATTGGGCCTCATGGCGCTGGCATAACCAACCAGCTCTGGGCCGAGCCCGGCACCAGGGTGGTGGAATTCATGCACATGACCTATCCGCTTCTCTGCTATTGGCACATGGCTACCGGTACCCCTTACCTCTCCTTCCGCTTGAGGGAGCCTCTCTCTCTCTCTCTCTCTCTCTCTCTCTC
>CDFF01071545.1:14060-24377 GCA_000826265.1 Acanthamoeba culbertsoni
CTCTCTCTCTCTCTCTCTCTCTCTCTCTCTCTCTCTCTCTATTTGCTATATATATAAAACAAACAAACAAACCAACAAACAATTATTTGCGCAGATATGCTGCGGTTTCTCTGCGACAGTACCTCGGGCCACTTTATTCAGGAGTGCCATCTGCACACCCAATCGCTTATAGGAATCACCATGCCTGTCGACCTCGTCTGCACGCCTATCCAGCGCAGCCTGCTGCTCAAGGAGTTCAGCCTCATGCGCCCCGAGGCCGACCTCGGCAGCTCCACAGACCCTGTATTTCTTTTCTTTCTTTTCTTTTTCTTTTTCTTTTTCGTTATGTGTGGGGTAGATGTGGATGGGGGGGCACTGTCTCACCGTCTCTATGTGTGCGAACACACACACACACCACAGTTGCTGCCTGCAATGCTGCCGCCGAGTGTGGCGGTCAACCATCCTTTCCCGTGGGTGTGTCATCCGCCTCCGCAAATGCCCATAGCGCGCCTCAAGGTGCGGGAGTACTATCTCGACTGCCATCTGTCCCACGTCATCGACCTCCGTCTCCAAGAGGGTTTCCAGCTTCACAATCTGGTGTTTGACGAGAGTACGCGCTGTCTTGTGGCCTCCCTCAACCAATGGGCATTTGGCCCAACCTCACGTTGAACCTTAACAACGTTGTGTGCGACAGTCAAGGGTGAAGTGGCCGCGCGGTTGCGACTGGGCTGGCAGCCCGATGTGAGCCTCGAATACTGGCTGACTTCGGGCTCGGTGCCTCCCCGGAAGGGAATGCCCTCGGCTTCCCGGCCCAGAATCACGTCCCTCCTCGGCACGCTTCACATACGCATTTACGTCGCCGCGCACCGTGACTTCATCCACAGACTCGACAGCCAGAATCGACACGTAATTTTCATCTCCCCTCCCCCCTTCTGGTCCTTCCACTACTCGTAGGAGTCGTTTCGACGGAAGGCTCCTCGTTTTGTTGACTCCCCTTCTATCGTGTGTCCCGACAGAAACCCACCATGTACACGCAAAACTCGCCGATTCACCAATTCGTGGAGGAGATCGCCGAGACCGATCGAGTCCTGCGCGTGCTGCTCAACAAGATGTCCAAGATGGCCTTGCTCGCGTCAGAGGGGTGCCTGTCCCCCCGCCTCCCTTCCCTACAATTCCTCCCGCCCCCTCCCAAGCGACTCACTTCCGCTCTTCCCTCCTTCCCGCTTCCTTGCGACGACCAATCCTCTCCGCAGTCACACTGGCCCGGGACCGTCGCGTTCGAAGTGGAGCGCAGCCGTCAGTACCGAGCAGGAGGACCGGATGGCGAGGGAGGAGGAGCAGCGACGGAGGTTCGCCGAGCTGCTCCCTGCCCTGCGCGGCCGCTTGCACCGCTGGTTGAAGACGGAGAAGCTAGAACTGCTCCTCCTCCCCGACGCGGCCTTCACGCCCAATGGGGCTGAACATGCGGCCGCCAACCTCTGCAGCGCGTCGCGCTATCAGGTAAGAAGAAAAAGAAAAAGAAAAGAAAAGAGAAAGAAAAAGAAGGTCTCTACGTGGATACCTAATAGTAATGTGACGCACAGCTGAGTCAGATGTATTTATCGGCACGCGAGAGTCTCACTGCCGTGTGTCGGGATTGGACCTCATTCGGAGATTCCCAGTCTATTTTCGTGAAACTTCTCTCCACGTCTCCCTTCTCCTCCTCCTCTTCTTCTACCTCTCCCTCCTTCTGCCTTCTGCGCCTCAGCTGGGAGACCAACAGGTACAATTGACGTCTTGCGGAACGTGCGGCGAGTCCTTCTCATCCCTTTCCTCGTCTCCTCTCCACTTCACTCCGCCTCTACGCAGTTTTGTAGTTGCGCACCTGTCATTCTTCGCACGGCCGGCCGAGAGACGGTCGGCACTTCGCAACCTCAAGCGGAGGATCAACGAAGCCAAAGTAAGCGTACGAAAGACCCACTTTCCCATCCCTCCGCGATCGATAATCTATCTGACTATCTATCTCCGCGCTCTTTCCTTTATCCCCCATTGGGTGCACAGGAGAAGCGCGAGATGCGACACATGTTCGGCAGCTTCAGCAAACTGTTCAGGCCGATCGTGGTCAAGTACGAAGCCAAGGACATGGCCGACGCGCGCGACGGCAGCCTGCCCGTGCTCAGCGTCCCCACGGTCCCCCTGCTCGGCACCTACCTGTGGAAGAAGCGCTGGGTCTGGCCCATACCCCAGGTAAAGCATTCATCCTTCCTCCATTCTTCCCTCCCCTCTCCTCCCCTCCCCAAACCACAATTGTCGACGGCACGAAGTCCTTCAGCTTCTCACATGGAAACATGGCATATGTGTCACGTGATGCACATGGCAGGCCGACACCAGAGCAGCGGCGGCACATCTGCTACTGGCGGCGCGTCTCCGCGACCACTTCCTGTTGCTCACCCCCGCGCCCTACTTCAACCTCGTCAAAGTACTACAGTCATGCTTGCCTCACCAATTCTTGTCTTCATGGCTTACGCGATTATTTTTGGGGAAAAAATAAATAAATAAATAAAAAAACAGGAAATGAACTTCCGCGTGTCGTCTGGACACGCGGCCCCGCGCTATGCGGGCTGTGTGGTGCAGTATGTGCTCTATCAGTACCCGCCATCGCATTTGGTGACGGAGCTGTGGATCGAGCCGCAGTACGGGTACATACAATATTCCCCACATTCCAATCATTCCATTCCAACTTTGCATTCTGGGATGGATCTGAACTTGTGGCGGTGTGGTGTGGGCCACAGCACGTACTCGATGGACTCTGGCAACGCCAATGGCGCGCGACGAACATTCTCGGAACGCGAGATTTGGGAGGAAACTGCGGACTCGCTCTACCGGGCCGACTGCCGCATCATCTTCGCCCTGTGCTCGTTCGACCTCCTGAGCAGCCATGTTAATCGAGCGCCGGGCTCGCGCATCGACCTGTCCATCGCCCTGCCGCCTCTGAACCCTGGATTCCAGGCACACATTCTTGGCATATACCACATTCTTTGGCTTGTCATTGGGTGATGACAGTTGGGCCATACTTTGCAGATCGAGGGGGCGGGAATCGACTTTGACTCAGGGGTCAGCCTAGAGTACAGGTATACTACTCTATTCCAATTACTTGCCATGCATTTGCGTTGTTACATCACACATGATTGTGCAGCAAAAAGAACGTATATATGTTAACTCATGTTTCCGGTTTTCTATATCGATTTTGTCTTCTATCCCTGTCGCAGTCTACAGAGACCAGGCGTGAGCGTGCGCAGTCTGATCACCTTCGGTCTGAAAGCGGAGGAGTCGTATCCCATGCTGAGCCCGTTCCTGCCTCTGCCGAGCCCCGACGCCTCTCCGGAGGAGGCCGAGAGCGTGGCAGGCTCAGCCCAGGCCGCCGCCAACAAGGCCCTCTACAACATGCTCGCCGTCGCCTTGCGCGTGCTGGCCGACTGTGAGGTACCGCAATTTTCTTTGGCGCCCAAGCTACGACCCTTAAGTTGTTGATTGATGGCCCCCGATCATTAACACCACCGGCCGATCAGGTCAAGGTCGACCAGCGGATCGCCATAGACGAGAATGCGGAAGATGAAGACCAGGTCGAGGGGCATCGATGCTTCGCCAAGGTGAGAAGCATACCCCTGCCTCCAGCTTCAGGCCTCCCATTCATGATGAGGATGGTGGATCTGACTGTGTCGCACGCGCTGGTGCAGGTGATGTCCAACATCCGAGTCGTGCTCGCGGTCCTGCCGCCCTATCAGGCCCCGTCGTCGCACATGCACAACCCGACCTTCTCCATCCGCTACTACGAGTGCTCGCGAGACGCGTACGTGCTCTCTATCCCTCTCTCCCTTCCTCGCTCCCTTCGTCCCTCCTCTCATTGGAATGACGTCGCCCAATGCCAACCCATGCGATCGAACAGGGTGGCGCATCAGCCCACGATGCACTCGCGCCTGGCTCGAGAGCTGTTGCTGGCGCTGAGCGAGAGCGAGGAGGGCCGGGACAGGGGGTCGACGCTAAACCACATCACCACCTCTGCGGCTCTGGTCATCCGCGCCGCGCACACCCTTTACAAGCGCGCCTTTGTCAAGGCCGTGTACACCGCGCTTCGTGACGGCGCGCCGGTCCACCCGCACGACATTCAGCAGGTACGTCACGCCCGCACCAGGCTGGTCCCCTCCCCCTTCCGATTCTCACCATCCTCGCCCCGTTCCCCCCCCCCGATCGAAACGCGTTTCAGGGACTGAATACCTGTGCGCCGTATCACATGCATGTCAACTTCTCGCAATACCTTCGCATCTTGCGCGCGCACACGCGAGAGGTGGATTCGATCCCGGCGCTCGAGGAGCGGCTGCGGAGCATCGTCGCCGAGGCCTACAGACCGGTGACCGCCGGCTCGGCCGGTCTCTACTACTACACCGGCAAGAGCGGCGACGCCGAGGGCGAGGGCGACGATGAAGAGGAGGACGAGGACGGCCTCAACAACGACGAGGAGGAGTCGTTCTGGCAGGAGGAGCTCCTCTTCTACGCACCGCCGCTCCAGCAGCAGCAGCAGCAGATGACGCAGCCGCTGTCCCCGGCCAGCCTCATGCGCAGGAACACCAGCGTGGGCGTCTTCCCGTTCCCCTTCTTCCTCAAGGTGGACCCCATCTCCATGGCCGTGGCCCGGGCCTCGGGCAAGATTGCGTCGACCGCTCCGGCCGTTCCGTCGGCGGGGGATGTCGACACCGATGCGGACGAGTCGGCGCTGGACGCGCTGGCGCCGGACCTCAGGGACTCGCTCAGCGGCGCCGAGTTCTCCGACTACGACACCTACGGCGACGACACCGACGTCACGGACGCCACGGACACCGACACCGGCACGGACGGCGCCTCCTATGGCCCTGTGCTTACGGGCAAGCCCATGCGCAGCCTCTCCACGGACACCGACACAGACGACCCCGACATGCTCCAGGTATGGAATCGCTTCCCCCTCTCTCTTCCTTCTCCTCTCTCATGATGATGATGATGATGATGATGATGATGATCCAACCTGTGGTTTCATTTATGCGGGGTCACCTGTAGCAGGAGTACGTGGAGGGAGGCGCGCTGGACTACCTGCACCAGAGCAGCACGTCGTTCCTGCGCCCGTCGCGAGGCAAGGTGGTGCTGCAGGTGGTGGCGCTCACCCTGCCTCCGCTCCCCACCCCACGCAACGCCTCCACGGGCGATTACTTCGAGGAACTCACCCGCGGCACGAACGCACGACGGTGCGCCCCCAGATTTTGAAGAATATTTTCGACCCTGAGCAGGTCCATATATATATATATCTATAACACGAGTACTCACGTTTGCACATCCCACAGGTCGGATCACAGCGGACATCATCACCACCACCACCACAGCCGCCAGCAGTCGCACGGGTCGCATGCGGGGGGTCAGCCCGGGGCGCACGACCACATCCCGCGGCCGTACAACATGCTGCCCGCGCCCATCCTCATCGCGATGACGGAGCTCCGCGGGGAGATCCACGCCTCGCTCACCCTGTACACTCTCGACAAGATCCGCGAGTCCCTATCACTGGGGCCCGCCGGCGGCGTGGATCTGCGCGAAGACACGCTGGACGTCGTCGTGCAATTGGTCGATTCGCTGCCATCCCGGTCACGCCATGTGGCAGCTTATCCTCTCACATTCCTCGTATCCCCTCCTCCTCCTCCTCCCCCTCCCTGATTATTCCAACGTTGTACCTCTGAAGACGCACTTGCTTACTCGCGTTTACACCGCACAGGAGGCGTCTAAGGGAATGCAGCTGTTTATGCGTCAGTTGGCAAGACCGCAAGACCAGTCGGACTCGCTTCGATTGCAGCCGGTTGGGGAAGACTACTTGGCGCTCCCCAATGAAGAAGACGACGAGGGAGAGGAGGACCAAGCCGAAGACCTCCTTCTCACCAACAAGGACGTCGCGCCCGACGCAGAAGACAGAGCCCGACAGAGCGAAAACGAAAGCGAAAGCGAGAGCGAGAGCGAAACCGAAAGCGGCATGGAGCCCTGCCACGGAGGGAACGGCTCGCACGTCGGCATGCTGCCCTACTGGCTCATCGTCACCCCGGAGGAAGGCCGCGGCAACCAGGGCCCTCGCGTGCGGATACGGTTCCAGCGCGGCGGCCTCAGCCCTGAGGAGGCTCGTGCGGTGGTCAGCCGCGCCGAGCGCTCCATCGCGCACCTCGTCCGGCGCGTCAACCAGGAGATCCTCCTATGGTTCGCCCCCTCCTTTCCCTCCCTCCCCTCCTCCTCCTCTCCTTTCGTATTGAAGGGTGGACGCTGTCAGATGGCCGCGCTTTACGTCATCTCACGCGATTTCTTTCTTTTTCTTTCTTTTTCTTTCTTTTTTTTGTTGGTCTGCCTTGCACCTCCTCAGGTCGCTTCACAAGACCTCGCACTGTTCCGCCCTCCTGATCCCTCCCACCGAGGGGGACGAGGAGAAGGCGCAGCGCTCGAGCCCCTGGCAGGACAGCTTCGTGCTGCACGTCGGCAAGGAGGTGCCGCTTCCCCTCCCCCAACCCCCCCCATCGATCCCCTCCTTCTCCCCTTTGCAGGTTTACCTGCGCGTTCACGTGCTGACTGTTCACTCACACGTATTTCTCATCCAGCGAGCGAATCCGCACTTCCTCGAGCCGGAGGCGTACAGGCCGGGGCGCTTCGCGTGCCCACGCGTGCACGTCATCCATTTTCCGCTCCATCGGCGGCTCGAGCCCGAGGCGGCACTGCGAGCCGTGATCGGCGATGTCCTCGACCCCTTTGCCATCGGCAACCGGCGCCACATGTTTGTCTACAAGGTACCTAGTTGTAGCCTATACAATACATATAGCAGAGCCTGACTGGCGCTCTACTTTTGCTCTTCGATCGAAGGAAAAAACGGGCAACACGTTTTATCTGCGGCTGTCGGCCGTGACGTCCGCGCAGGCCGAGTCGCAGGACGGCGACACAGCTGGCGTACTCTCGGCAAAGGAAGCCACCAGCGAGGCGCCCCAAGCTGCGGCCGCCGCCGCCGCCGGCGGTACGACTCCGGCGGCCAACACCCACAAGGACGAGAAAAAGCAGGCGCAGGTTATTACGGGCAGCAAGCGAGCCTCCGGCATGAACGCGGCAGCGCCGGAGGCGGAAAGCAAACCGCGGTCGTCCTCGTCATCGTCCCCGTCGCCGCAGTTGTCGGCGGGGATCAGGGACAGCCAGGAATTCAAGCGCGGCGCGACCCGGAGCGGCGAGGTCGCGTTGCTGGGCCGCGATCGGGACGGCCAGGGCCAGGAGGACGACCAGACCGGCTACGTCATTCAGGTGGAGGTGTTCGGTGTCGAAGACGTGGGCGCGGAGATCGCCGACCAGCTACGCGAGGTACGACTTTTTTTTCCCCCCAAAGAACGAAGAGCGTTGCCACCGCTTTCCCATTCCCTTTCCCTTTCCCTCCGATTCTCACACAAAATGGAAATTCCGTCCACAGGTTGTCGAGAGCCGTTTGTCTTCGACCACGCTGGCAGTCATTTCCGGCCTGCTGCTGCGCAACCCGCTGTTGAAGCTCACGCCGGAAGATGTGGCGTTTCTTCAGCCATCGCCCCTCCCCGACCGTTCTATCGTGCTGGGGCTGCCCGCTGTGCTCTCCGACTGCTACCTCTTCCTTCACCTCCTTCGCCAAAACCTCCTCCTGTACGTTGATCCCCTATTCGAGTCTCGACATTCCACACATTCCAAACCTGATGGCGTCTACCGCCGCCGCGCCGATAGACTGCTGTATCGGATGCAATTCGCGATGGGGCCGCCGTCGCGCCACGGAGCCGAGGGGTGGTGCCAAGAGCCGCCCAGTCCGGGCGTGGACAATTCCCGCAGCGGAGACGCGGTCGAGGCCGCGCCCGAGACCGACGAGCCCAGGGGAGACATCACCGAGTCCGACTTCATGTTCGTCTACAACCAGGGCGCAGCGGCCGGACCCGGCGGGGCCAGCGGCGATATAGGCCAGGTATCCTCCTCTCGTCTCTGTGTCGACACACGCGGGCAATTTTTCTTTGCGAGCGCGCTCAATTATCTCCTCTCCGCTATTCTCCCAACCTTCTTTTCCTTATCTTCCCCCCCCCCCGCAANAAGGGCATGGCGTGCGTATTCGTGCGGTTGTTGGACGACCGCGGCCGCACGGTCCTGCGCGTGCCTCACGTGCCGCAGCCGGCAAACCATCCTCATGCGGCCGAGTGGCTCAGCATCATCCGGGCCCAGCTTCCGTGCATCTCCTGCTCGTCGCCCGCCTCGCCCACCCTCGCCCCATCGTCGGACGACCACGCGACGGGCGCGCACTGCAAGTACCGCATCGCGATCGACATGTGGGGCCGCGGCGGCCTTTCGATCGACGCGCTGTCCCAGAAGCTCGTCGAGCGCATTCATCAGGTGACTTTTGTGTGTGTGCGTGTGTGCGTGGGGGGGGAAGGGGGATCATGTAGATCAAGTCCAAAGCTCACCTTACACCGCCTCCAGGCGCTTGTGGACTATGCCCTCGAGACCAGCGCGCTGCGTTCGCCGGTGACGCCCTCGGCCGCGCACGACCTGCTGGAGCAGGCCACGGCCCTCAACAGCCCATCGGTCAACCTCGTGGGCGGCCCCATGTCCATGGGGGCCTGGGAGCTCCAGGTGCGACCTCACCCTCACTTCCTCTCCCCCGCTGTAATCGTGGATGTCGTTCTTCCTCAACTCAACCGTTCCACTATATAGACGTTCGTGACGAGCCTGCTGAGCATGCTGCACGACTTGCGACCGTCGGCCAAACGCACTCTCCTTGTCCGATACCCGGACAGCCGCCGTCCCGTCGAAGTACACGCTCGATCCATCACACACGCACACGCACACGCACACATCGCCGCTCACTTTCGCTCACACTCATACCCTCCTCCTCCTACTCCTCCTCCTCTCTGTCACGCCTTTGTAGGCCTTCAAGGTGCCCCAGGTGATGGTCGCCAACAAGCAGAAGTTCCAGTTCACCGTAGTGGTGGGCGACATGGAGGAGCAGATGGAGGAAGAGGGGCGCAAGGAGGGCGCCCCCACCGTGCCCCACCACACGCTCTTCGCGCAGGTAAGTGGGGTGCGCGGCGGCGGCGGCGGCGGCGGCTCGATGGTGCTGGACCACCGGCGGCGCTGGTTCGCCATCGGCAAGATCACCGCCGACCGCACCGAGGTGCTCGCCTACAACTGGGCCGCCTCGTTCACCGAACGCCTCTCGTCCTTCGTCGAGCAGCACTCCGGCTGGGCGCGCCAGAGGGATCTCGTCCTCCAACACATCGCCTACCAGGTTCACCCCCCCCCCTCCCCCCTATCCGCGCAGATAGACAGCTTCTTACATCCGTCTATCTGCACCTGCGCCCTCCTCCCCCTCCCATCGCAGAAAATGGGTCTGTTCTATCAACTGGGCCAGCTGCCCAAGCCCGCCGCGGCTGCGGGCAGCGGCAGCAGCTCGTCGACCAGCTCGTCGGCGCCGCCGGCCGGCCGGCCGATTCCCGCGGCCTTCCGGTTCCTGCGCGGCGTCCCCATGCCCGTCCCCAGAAGCGGGCCGGGTGACAAGCCAGGCTCCGCGCCGTCCCTCTTCTCGCTCGAGGTCCTCGCTCATCTGCCCACGCGGATTTATGGCTCCTCTTTCCTAACGTTGGGACGGGGGGGGGTGTATGCAGACGATGGAGACGCTTATCCCTCAACCGTCGCTCGTGGGTTCGTCCAAGACCGGCGACGCGCGACGCGGGGAGGGCGGAGGGTCCGGCGCAGCGGGCAGAGCCTCAGGCGGACACAGCCCCCATCACGGCCCGACGCGGGGCGATGGGGGCGACATCAAGGAGGAGGACTTCGACACCATACTCCAGAACAAGTACCCCGCCGTGCCGCTACATCGCACGCCGCTCGCTCACGAGCCCAACCCGCTCGCCCGACACGGCTATCAGCTGAAGGACGTTGCCCTGCAACACCAGGCCAAGGTAAGCGGAAGAAAGCCTTGATTTCATTCGGTTCCGTATTGCACGCGCTGGGATTCTTATGTTTGTGTGTGTGTGTGTGTTTGCTTACCTGGCAGATCCACAAGCTGGTCCAGCTGGTAAGGGTCGCGTCGCAGTGGCGACACAACGTCATTTCGGCGCGCAATGACGCGCAAGTGGACGCCCAGGGCCACACCAACAACGCACAGCTGATCACCCAATCGGCGCGCGTGGTATGCTGCTACCGCGTGCCCTTCCCGTTCAACGCCGTCAACAGCAAGCGCTCCGCCCCGCCCCCTTCCTCCGAGAAACTCTTCTTCTCTTCCCAACCCAGCCAGTCCGATTCAGGTAACCTACCTTC
>CDFF01071546.1:4346-54251 GCA_000826265.1 Acanthamoeba culbertsoni
AAACATTCTATAATTCAGATATTGACTCAACATCTTCTCTACAGTTGTTATAAAATAATTGATAATAGAAATATGAATAAATATTTAAAAAAATAAATGAAAATGCACCTCGGGGTCGTAGCCGTGGTCGCCGGCAATGACGGTGGCTCCCTTGAAGAGAACGGACCAACCCAAGTCTGCGTACGCATCCAAAGGTGAGGCATGTTGGGAATGCTTAAAGTACCAGGAAAACTCACCGGAAACGCCGACTATGGGCGTGATTCGTCTGTTGTGGACAAAGTGGAAGCGTTCGGGCAGGTCTTGCTTGAGATAGGCCGTCATGTTGGGATGCACCGCATTGAGCGACGCAACCAACTGCTGCTCATCCTGCAAATCTGGAAAAAATTTCATTTTAATTTTAATTTTATTATGTATTTTTATTGTGTGGAGGGTTAATATTGCGTATTTATTATTTATTTTCTTTGTTAATAATTTGAAAAAAAAAAATAATAGTGAAGCACTTTTGGGGGTAAGCATGAGGACGGGTCCCCAGTTGATGACATCGACGGTGGCGCGGTCGATGTGGTCCTCCAAATAAATGACCCGTTCGGGCGACAACGCCGTCATGCCATGATCAGACCTTACAATTGGGAAAATTCACAACCAACAAAAAAAAAATATTGGAATGTTATTGTTAATATGTATATTTATAAAATAATACTTCAAAAGTGTAAATAATAGAAAAAAAGGTACACGAGGATGATGTCTATCTTGTCGTAGATTTTGCGGGTCTTCAAACCGGCCAATAGTTCGCCCAAAGCTGTGTCCACCGCTTCGATGGCCTGCACGACCTGTGTCTGTTTTATATTAAATTAAATTATTATATTATATTATATTATATTATATTATATTATATTTTTCTAATGTTGTGGATTTTGTCATTGAAGAATAATGCATAAATGAATATATAGAATTTCTTCGAGAATAGCAATAGTTTTAATTATTATACCGAATCGGGGCCGTAAGAGTGACCGGCACTGTCGACACCTTCGAAGTAGAGAGTCAGGAACGAAGGTCGTTCGTCCACGCCATAGTCGAGCCATTCCAAAACCTGTGAAAAAAAATCGAATATTTAATGTTTTTAAATGAATTTAAATAAGTGTTTCATTAATAATTAATATAATTTTAATATTGCCATACTTGATGGACGCGGGACGAATAGGAAGTCCGAGAATCATAGGGAACGTAGTAGGATGGTCGGTAGCCTTTGATCTTGGCCTCACTTCCAGGCCTGGAGATGTAGAAAGAAAAAGAGTATTTAATAGAAAATATTATTGAAAATTAGATTATATACCAGAAATATGTTCCAGCACGTTGCCCTTGCTTTTCGGCCGTAACCCAGAGCGGCTCGCCTCCGTACCACCTGCCCTCTTTATAATAATGATAAATTTTAATATAATTATTTTTTTTATCAAAAGAAAAAAAATGAAAATAGTACCCCTCACTTGGTCGTTGGAGAGTCTGAAGGTGGCATTGAAGACCGAATCGTACATTGTATTGCTTACTATGCCATGGCTTTCCGGATAAAGCCCCGTTACAATGCTGCATATCCATGGAAATAACTCATTCGGTGAATTGGAAGATCAATAAGGTCAACTTATTGCGCTTACGTGTAGTGATTCGGAAATGTTTTCGATGGAAAGCTAGAAATGAGACCATTCGTGAGATAAACTCCGTCTGCCATCAGGGAACGAATGTTGGGCATATCTACATAACATATAAACTGCGAAGTTAGGATCACTATATTTTCATTATTATTATTATTCTTATTATTCTTATTATTCTTATTATTCTGAAAATTTCGTAGAGGGTCATATACTAATGTTGCTGCGAGAAAGATATTCATTTCGAAACCCGTCAATAGAAATGAGAAGAACTGTGGCGGGTTCTCCGCTCGAGTCACCATCGTCACTGCACAGTGAAAATGAAGATAAAGAGGCACGAGGGGGTGAGGAAATTGGCGGGAATAAACTCAAGGGGCCGAAGGAAGAAAAGAGCAAGCAGGCGTACTAGGCCCATACGAGGAGGATGAAGCCCACGAGGATGAGCACCAGGGCTGCGAAGAAGACGCCAGTGGCGAGCATGACCCAACGCCTGCGCTTTACGCCCTCTTCGGTGGACCCTAACATGTGCCGGAAACGGGCCATGCATGTAGTGTCCTCGGAGATGAGAAACTCTACATCGTCGTCCCCTCCAAGGGATGCGTAGCCTCTATCCCCCATGTCTGAGCCGCTACTTCTTGCAAGAAACTAGGAAGTTACACCCAACGGACTTTCTTTTTTCCTTCTTTTTTGCCTTTTAATTCCCCTTCTTTTTTTCACTGAACACCGAAAAGTCAGTAAGCGAACAGTCTGTCCGTAGACTCTCCCATAACTGAAAGGAGAAAGCAAGAGTTTATAAGGTCGAGAGAGATGAGACAAAGTCACTTTGCATAACTCGGACATCGCAAGATCGAAGAGTTCACAGTCTAAACGCCTGAAAGGTGTTGCCGACGCTGCCCCATATTCCTGGATGCGGCTCGGTTCCAGTCAACCAAAGACAAACCGCGTTACCCTCCAAATCCCCCTTTCTCAATACACATGCACCTCAACAAGACAAACCTCAGCGAGTGTTTATCTCCCCTCCAGCGCCAAGCATACTTCCACAATAACCCTACCACATCCAAATTACCCCCTTGCCAATTCCCTCTTATAATTATCAATTTCTCTTCTCTATCATTTCATCAGTCTAGAAGGTTCTGTGTAAAGGGGGAGCTGTGGAGAAGTTGGTTGTCTTTAGTTGAAGGGAACCGCTCTGTCCTCAGGAATATGGGGACGAGCAGGCCACCACTTTCAGTGGTGTAGACTTTGAACCGTTCGCTAATGTCTGCTACTAGGTGGTAATAAGTGATTTACACATCCCACTCTTCTCGCTATCTACGCTCAGCCTCCATTGAGAATTGTGGGACAGTGAATTAATAAACCAAGAACAAGCCGTTCGCCGAAACAAACAATGGGTAAATAGTAAATTAACTGCGGACTATTACCCACAATGGCGAACTCGACTACCAGCTATGAAGGGGCCTTCTGAAGAAGTGTTTGGTATCAAATCCACGTACTATTGATTTTTGCGTGTTCATAGTCAAAACATCTGAAAGGTGTTGCCGACGCTGCCCCATATTCCTGGATGCGGCTCGGTTCCATTCAATTAATGACAACCCACTCCTCCGTTTGTTCAGGAAGTTTCATCAACCTAAAGAAGTTACTAACTTATGATAAGCCCGCCTCCTCCTTTCTACAACTCCTTCAGATTGTTCGTAAGATCTTGGCTGGCCCATGTTTCAACGTAGAATTGTAGGACTGGCAGCAAAGAAGCGCGTTGGGTGAAACAACGAAAGCACAAGAAGGAGGGTTCGGTTGACATTTAATGGACATCCTAGCTCAGAGTGCAATTGGTGCTGTCGCTACCAACTTTCTTGCTTTCCTCGTATATTATGAAGCACGAATCGATGAAGCGGATCCAGAAGAGCGGTAGAATGTCCTTAGGATTTTCTTTGAGCTCGTTGGTAATGCGAAATTCGAAAGGACCGTGAAGAAACCTGTCCCTGTCTTTCGCCCAACTGAATAGCGCCGCACCTTTCAAATAATATATTATTAATTCACTGATATACAAAACCACATCAATTTTTCCCACTTACCTGCGCCATTGTGGAAAGGATTTAGCTCGATTATCATAACTTCTCCATTTCGTTTGAGATAAAAGTCAATCACATAGCTCGAGTGTGTGATTTTGTCTTTTATACTCGTGTGAAATTCAAGAATCCTTTCCTGCACGTCCTTCTCTGATTGGATGAGATCGTCATCTGGGTATAGTATAAATAGTCAGTACACAATAGGACAGTTTGTTCGTTCAGAGTCGTAGCTTGGCTTTACATTTGCAGAAGCAAAAGTATTGCGACATTGCGTTCAGCTGATTTTGGTGCACAAATGCCCGAAATTCATACTACCAAACAAATGATATAGGAAATTGATTGATTGATTGATTGATTGATTGATTGATAAAAAGGAAGGGAAAATGTGAGAAAGGTAGAGAACTGTTCGGTCGCCTAGTGGTAGGACTCGAGTTTGGCCTACCTGTGGTCGTTCGATGACCTCGTCAAGCCACTCACGCAGGATGAGGCGGATCGAGAAGTGCTCCTCGCCGAAGGGGAGGATCTTGTTGAGGTCCTCGTTGATCCGGTCGCTCTTGGCCAAGAGGTACAGGGCCTCGCTGCCGCTGGTGATCTTCATGGCCCGATTCGTGGCCACGACGAAGGCGCTCGTTTCGGCATTCTCGTCCCTTTCTTCCTTCCTTATGTCGATTTTCCCCTAATAGTATGTATGTTCGTCATCATCATCGTAAATTTACGATGTTCTCGAAAAAATCATCATGTTTTTTCCTGGAATATGTGAATATATATATTATATATATTCTCATGTGTTTAAGATGATTGGGCACCGTGGTGGGGTCGATGACGGAGTGGACGATGTCCTCTTCACCGGATTCCTTCGTGGCCTCTCCCGTGCTGCGCTCTTTGGCTCTGCGCTTTTGGGCGTACATGTCGGCCATTTCGCTCCTTACCAGCGACTGTATTCGTTCGTTCTGGAAGTCGTACAGCACAACATCCTGGAGAGTTGACAGCGATCAGAGGTTACCTCTCAACCGAATAGAGAGAGTTGGGACCTTGGGACTTCGAGTGTCCAGTTTGATAAAGGCGCCGCCAGCCAATCGCTCGTCGTTTGTAATGGCCTGATCGATCCGCTGTTCGATATTTCTGACCAGTTCACTTTCCTGTGGGATGAATTTATTTAATTAATTTCGAATTTGCAGAAAAATAGGTCCTTTATCAAACCTCGTCGGTGAGTGGGTCTACAACTCGGTGCTGCGAGGGACTCAACGAGTAATGGTACTTGCTCAGAGCCTTCGCCTCAAGGTAGGAGAGCGAAATGAACCTCGTGTAGAACGTGTGTTCCTTCAAGTCATCGTACCTACCCAAGGAGGCAGAGAAAAATTAGGGAAAAACAAAATAACCGCAAATGAAAAATGGCAAGAGCGAACCACGACTCAATACCGAACGCCGCCTGATACCTCATACGCCGGTACAGTTCCACCCTAGACTCGGGAATGCCTGAACAGAGTTACTCGAGAGCGGTACATGTTTTGGGTGTGTACTAAGATAATGGGGGGCAGGATACCGAGAGCTATAATATCGTCGTTGGACAGTAACAAATGGCTTGTGAATTTCTCTGCCTTGGGTCTCTCGTCATGGTGTTCCCTGTTTGTGGCGGTTAAAAAGGCGAAGGACGCTCGGTAACCGAGAAAGTAGGTACCGTACATGTCGCAGATGTTTAGGGAAACAGAAGACAGAAAGAAAATCCCCTTTATTATTGCCCCTTAATTTTGGCCAACGAGGTTGGTTCGTGAACTAGCTTTGTAAAGTGCTGCCCAGCCGGACGCTAAACTCCTACCAACCAAAACCTGGGTGCCGGACGTTGCCACCAACCATTAACACAGTCCTGAAATTAAGGGTCAGCATATTTATTGGTGCGTTGCCGGTGGCGGTAGTCACGTCAAGAACACAATGACCGAACAAATCGACCCCAGACAGAAAGGGTTTGCATGGGTGACTCCTTCGCTATTCGTACCCGACGTCCTGAAGTCGCTGGCCTTTTACGAAGCCGCTTTTGCTGGTTTTAAAGCCGTTCCGTGCTCCAACACCGAACACCGCGTGCTGCGCTATCGCGACCTCACCATCATGCTCTGCAAGGAGGGCGCCTTCTGCCCGACCAAGTCGCCGGTTTCAAGCGGACAAACTTGCCCCATGAGCCTCTACGTTTATGTGGACGACGTCGATGCCTTTTATAAGCAGGCCTTGGAGGCCGGAGCAAAAGGGGCGTCCGAGCCACAGGACGTCTTCTATGGCGACCGCGTAGCTTCTCTTTTGGACCCAGACGGCTACACTTGGATGTTCGCCACTCGAAGCAAGGACGATTCGCACATGGATGAAGAGCACAAGGCAAAATGTTGTTCGAACTGAATAACTTTTGGCGCCAACGAGAAAAAAAAAACTTTTCTTTCCCTTTTTCTTAGTGTGAGGCAACGGATTGGCTTTTACCGCCTGCTGCTTGTGCACGGGTGCCCTTGGCTTGAGCGTCCCACTCCCTGCACTCTTCAGCGTTGCGCCTCATGAGTTCCAGTACCTCCTCGTCCTCAGTCTGGTCGAAGCGTTGGTAGAACTGTAGTGGTGGCTTAGATTTTCGAAATCTCATCCCATAGTTGAAGTGTAAGGAACGCACTTGTCCTACGGCATGAAAGTCTTTGGGAGCCTGTACAAAGACCAACTCGTCTACCATGCTTGCGAAAGCCTGCACTCGATCTGCTGGCATTACGGGCACGGCTAGGACGACCTTGCGGCAGTTGCCTACCATAACGATGTTAACTACCATGTACCATGTGAGGACGGTGAAGAGAGCGGAGATGATTTTACTCTTCTGAAGCATGCGCAGAGAAGCCTTGGCCGTGGAGCCTGTGGCGATGCCGTCATCAACCAGGATGGCAATCTTGCCGGAGAGGTCCAAGGGAGGCCTGTTCCCGCGATAGACCTTCATCCTACGCTGTGCCTCCTTACGCTCCTTCTCAATAGTGGGCTGTAGATCAGCCTCACTAAGACGCAGCATGCGAAGCGCATCGGCATCGAGGTCTACGCTTCCGTCCTGTGTGGTACATGCAGATACCCTAGTGAGCGCCTTTCGCCACTCCCTTCCGTGTCCTGCGCTTGATCATAGTTTACCTGAGCAAGTGCGCCCAGTGCGTACTCTTCATGGCCTGGGCAGCCTATCTTGCGAGAGACGATCATGTCCAAAGGAAGGTGTAACTCACGGGCCACATGGTAACCTATGACGATTCCGCCTCTGGGTAGACCGAGCACTACGGCCTCATCTCGCATGTCGCGGTACTGACCGAGCTTACGTGCCAGCTGCACCCCGGCATCGGCACGATCCTTGAGAAAGCGATTGGACATGAAGAACATGTTGTGTTGTTGTGTGTCTAGAAACTCGTTGTGCCTTAATTCGCCTTGTGGGGAAGGAAAGACTGCGAGTAACACGATAAGGCAGGTAGCTGGAACTAGCAACTTATAATAAACACGCGTGATGTGTGTGTGTGTGTGGTCTTAAGACTCCTGCTTCAACTGGCCAACATGCTCCTGCATACGAACTGTTCTTGGTGAGCTGAACCTTCGCAGAACGGCTGTCAAAGTTTCACCCGAAGAAAGCTATGCATCTCGGCCACCTTTCCCTCGAAACCTCGTGCTGGTGCGTGGCCAGAGAAAAAGGAAAAATAAAATAAAAAGACAGAAACGGGAGACGAAAGGCGCTCTGAGCAGCTAACGAAAACGTTTTACGAGATGAGCGCCCATATAACAGTGGAGGGAGGAGCTACAGGGCAGGCCAGGATTGAATCTGATAAAGGGGCTGTCGTAATAGAAGCACAACACGGGGGTATACTCAAGTTGAGATTCACGAACGAGGGCAAACTCGTAGAGGCACAGCGTACCGTGGTAGTGCGACCGTGGCCACAGCAATCACTTGAAGGTAAGTTGCAGTCTTTATGTCTTGCTTGGCAGCAACGTACAGTTTTTCACGTGTTTTCTTCTACTCGGGCAGGAGCCACGTTCACTTCGGAGTCAGGAGACACTGTTCAGCTGAAGGGTACAGACCTTCTGCGGAGCGTTGCCTTTGAAGAGGATGGCCTCGTGCTTTCCTTCTCGGATGAGGCGCTCCTCACCTTCGCCAAGGGTGGACTCCTGACCCTCATTGACTTCTATCGTTAGGGGAAGCGCATATCCTAACTGTAGGCGACGAACGCCTTTGCACTTCATTCAATTGTGTACGAGTCAATTTCCAAGTAGTTTGCTCAAGGAGTCTCGAGCTCCTCCCCCGGGTAGAGCGGAAATGGTTCCCCCGTGTAGAAGCACATCTCTCGGTCCCCGTGTCGTAATCGCACCATCCCGTTCTTGTCGAACATCTGCCGTGTTTGCGAGGACCCTTAAGCGACACAACTCTCTTGACGGCCAAGAAGTAACCGGTGTAGGCCACAAGTACGAACCACTGCACCAGTTTCGTCGCGCACTGCCGGGTTGCGTACAACTACGTAGTGTTCGCGTGGTACTAAGGTCATGGGGGATGGGCCAAGTACCACTGCTTCCTGCAGCTTAAATACGACACAAAAGCTTTTGTGCATGTACTCCCCTTATCAATAATGCTGCTCATTCATGTACCTTAGGCGTGAAATTTATTGGACCTACTTCAAGCCTCGTTACCATAGTATTTCTATCCTCCACATGAATATAAAAGTGAGGAGGAACACGATAGATCCGCTCCGTCATGGCTGGGCAACTTTTTGCTTTTTACAATATTTTCTTTTGCTTTCTTTTTCACACCAATAATTACCAATAATTGCGGCTCCAATTTCTGGTCGTCTTTCGAAGCAACAAGGGCCAGCAGCAAGGGCCATGCACACCCGTTTGTCGGCTGGTGGAGAGAATAAATGCAATCTATGCTCCACCAAGTTTAACGCGGTCAATCGTAAGGTACATCTACCAGGCTACCCCCCCCTTCAGCTTCATCTTCCCCTTTGTTCTCTGAACTGTACGTAACTCTGATCATCTTTGCCACACGGAAAAAAAGCGCCACTGCAAAGTCTGCCGTACGTTCGTCCTTTCGCCCGCGGGCGACTTAAGGTACTTGATTGACTCACTCCTTTCCTCCTTTTTTTTTAGGTGATGCCTTCTGCGGCAGTTGTTCAAACTATCGAGTGGCTGTGCCGCGCTTCGGTTACAATAAGGTTTTTATTATATTTTTTCACCCCATTCGTTCTTCTCGTATAACTTTCTCTTTCGTTCTTTTAAGCCCGTCCGCGTGTGTGCGAATTGCCATATGAGATTCCTGCTTATCCGAAATGAGATCGACTTCACTTTCCTCTTTGAAGAAAAACATCGCCGAGCAAGCGACAGGTGCGGTTTTCGTCATCTCTTCCCTTACATCACTTGGTGTCATTGGTTTATTTATTGTTTACCAAAAAAAACAAAATTCCCCTCCTCTAATACACAAACAGCACCGATTCGCCTCTTTCTCCGCGGGGAAGCCTATCGGGAGGCACTTCGGCCTTCAGTCCACGGCGTAGTGTCGACGGAAACGACGACGAATGCGAAGACGAGGGCAGCGCCACAAACAAGCGCTCCTCGCGCAGCGGCAGCAAGCGACTGCTTCGTGTCGTCACCAAAGGCAAATCTTCCGGCAGCGAATCGGGTGGCGCCTCTCTCGCGAGCAGCGGCAGCGGAATGTCGGCCTTGGGTTCATCCCTGTCATCCGTATCATCGTCCTCGTCGTCATCCTCCCCTTCTTCGTCCTCGTCCTCCTCGTCGTCGTCTTCCCCTGCGCCGACGTCGACGGCGATGGAGTTCGCGCTGAAGGAGAAGGACGTGAAAGAGGCGGTGATGAAGCTTCAGCTCCCCGTCTTCTTCATCGAACGCCGGGCCATCGAAGTGGTCCAGCGCAAGACCGTGGTCTTCAACGCCGGCGCGCCAATCCTATTTGCCGGTCGCCCGTCCGCAGGTATTTTCGAAGAAATTTCTTCCTCTCCCCATGAGACGTCCTACACTCATTTTTTTTTGTTATTTTGGTGAATTTTCGATGTTGTTTCCAAATGCTTGTATTTGAGAATAGCCGACGATGCGGGCCACCTTAAGCTGGCGGAGGTCAACATCGCGTTTTGGGTATTGGGCGGAGACACGCCGGCGACAAATCACAAGCGGGCAAGTATGCGCAAGAAAGCCAAGGGGAATCTCAAGTATGCGGTGATTCTCGACGGCCAGCCAATCGCCGACGACCGAGGGCCTGATCGTGCCGAGGTATGATGTCGACAGAAATAATAATACTCAAGGAATGTAAAAAAAAATTAATCGAGTTCTCCTCCAATCAGCTGAGTGTGGTGTTTAAAAACCTGCAACTCATTGATTGGCTGTCCTTCAGTCGCGCCATGCGAGAACTGACCACACTGACCACAATTCATCGGTATTTCTTTCAGTTTTCCACTCTATTTTTCATGAATGTCAGAGTGTCTAAATCTGTTTTGAAATCAGAGTCGAAAAAAACGAGGAGGGGCAGTTTTTACCAAATGGTATAAAAAATCAATGATTTTCGATTTATTGTTACATGTTTATATGATTAAGTTTATAAATTGACGACTTTTCCTATCCAGAAATGGCGCCCTATTTCATTCAACTGTTGGGAGTTTGCGTGACTGATGGATCGAATGGTCTGCAAATGGGATTCGTTTTTGAACCGATGACCAAAGGCTCCCTTCGTAACTGTCTAATTCAGGTAACGTTCAGTTTCAGCGAAGTTGAGTCATGAATTTTTCCACTCAAAACAACCATTCATTTTTCTTGTCGACAGTGCCACGAGGCTTTGACCGAACCAGAAATGGTGTTCAGAATAGCGCGTCAGATCGCCGTTGCTATGTAACCTACGCCCGTCGTTTTCCTTCTTTTTCTCCAAACGAGCCTAACGTCCAATCACGTCTTTAGGACTTTGCTCCACGACAAGTTTGGTTACATTCATGGCAACCTTTCGCCCGAAAACGTCCTCGTGGCAGACGACTGGCATGTCAAAATAGGAGGTCTAGGAAACGCCGTAAAACCCGAGGGAATTCCCTACGCGGCTCGTTCATCTCCATCTCCTCGATTCCACCTCGTACTTCTCCCCCCCCTTTCGTTTTCATTTTCTTGTGTCGCATTTCTTTTTCGGTGAATATTTGGATCTGAATTTTTCGTCGAAATTTTATTCAACAGGCTCCGGAAGTGCTGAAGAAGGGAGACTACTCGTTCGCGAGCGATGTTTATTCCTACGGCATGATTGTTGTCGAGCTCACCACTCTACAGCCGCCCTTCAAGCAGGAGCAGTTTAAACAACTCCGCAAGATAACCGATCACGCCGAGGTGCGGTTTTTTACGGGTCGCGTGTCTGGGAAAACAATTTATAATTGATCAATTTCATGTGAATTTCCGATAGTTGGGAGAGGCCATCCAATCGTATGGGTTGCTGCCGGCATTTGATCAGACCACAGAGATCGGCGGGCTTATCTGCCAATGCCTATCTGTTGATCCAAAGGATAGGTAGAGACCCCTGGTTACATTGCAACACCCTTCAGAAACTCGTTTTCTAATTTCTCTTTTTTATTTTTATTCTTATTTTTCATATTCTTTTTCTTTTTCAAAGAGCTCAATTCGTCGACATCGTGAGGCGGTTGGACGAAATGGAGGAGTCGTGCATTGCTGAGATGAGATACAATATGACCAAACGAGCCACGAAACTGGAGCGCCCTCCGAAGACGAAGGCAGAGGACGATCTTCTGCTGAAGCAGCCGACGCTGCATGTGCGAATCAACGAAGCCGACAACACGGTGAAGGAAATCGTGGAGGAAATGGGGAAGGAAAACGAAAGCGAAGACAACGAGCGCGAAAAGGAAAGAAGGGAGAAGGAGGAGGCGGAGGCGGAGGCGGAGAGGCAGAGAGCGGAGGAAGAGAGAAAGCGAAGAGAGGAAAGCGAAGCGGCGATCGCGGCAGAAAAAGAGATGAGGAAGATGAAGGAAGCGGAAGAGGAAGCGGAGAGGAAAAGGAAGGAAAAGGAGGAGGAAGAGCGAAGACGTGTCGAGGCTGAGGAAAGAGCGAAAGCGGAAGCCGAGCAGAGGGAGAAGGAGCAGAGGGACAGAGAGCGCGAAGAGGAAGAGGCCGAGCGCGAGCGAGTGAGAGAGCGCATCCGGCAAATGATGCCGACCCGCGACAAGGGGAAGCTGGAAACGATGGCAAGGGTGGAGCAGCTGAAGTCGCGGCTTGCGGCAGCGCAAAACAGGTCAGCAGCCACCTTAAGCGGAGACGTTCCGTCGGCCGAAACGCCAGAAGAGAGGCAGAAAAGGGAAAGAGACGAGCGTGCTCGACGCGTGCGCGAATTGGCCGAAAGGCGAAGAGCGAAGGCCATTAATTCCGCCCCGGAGAGTCCGAACAAGGACGACAACCAAGAAAACAAAAGCGAAGCAAGTCCAGCGATAAAGAAGAACGAAGACGAAAGAGAGGACAGAGAAGGGGAGGACAGGAAGAGAGGGCTGAGCATTAGCGAGGCGGAGCGGAAGGCGATGCGGAATCTGGTGCAGGCCGGACGGGAACATCTGTTGGAGAGCGAAGGGGGGCACGATTCCCCAGATGATGATGATGTGGGCCTCGAAATCATGGACGAGGTGGCCCGCATGATCGGCGAGTTGGCCGAACATGACGAAGACATACGCCGCTTGAAGCTGGTGTGAGGATGTTGCGTTGCTTTTAGCGAAATATTTATGTTGTTTATTATTTCCTCTCTCTCTCTCTCTCTCTCTCTTCCCACGTGTCGTTTAGCAACCGGAAAGCTTGGCTTGTAGTTTGCTCACAACTTCTTTGCATTCCTTCATTGTTTCTTCTACGATCTCACCGGCTCCCTTCACCTCTCGGGCCAGTCCAACGCCGGTGCCCGCCCACACCACAAGCCGGTCGTAGTCTCCTTCGTCTGCAGCCAGCTGATATTCGGCCTTCAGCCTTTCCAGGCTTCTGTGGCTGCTTTCCCACAGCCGCACTGTCTCGTTTCGCAGCGCGCGTCCGTCATACGCTTGCGGCCAGCCCGTGGTGCCGCGCATCTCGTCGAACAACCGCGTGCGGAGAGTCGTCTGTCCGCCATCGGATGCCTCCAGGAGTCTTTGTTGCAGGGCAGGTTGCACTGCAGCCTCTTGAGAAACAACGAATCGAGTTCCCATGACTGCGCCATCCGCCCCGAGGGCCAGTGCAGAGGCCAGACCGCGGCCGTCCATCACTCCACCAGCGGCAAATAACGGAAAGGACGGCGGAAGGGCGTCTCGCACCTCAGGGATCAGTCCCGTTAGCCCAGCGCCCGACCGCGAACCGTGGCCACCTGCATCGAAACCCTGAGCAACAACCACATCGACTCCGGCGTCGACAGCTTCCCTGGCCTCACGCACGCTGCCTACTTGTGCGAAAATGGTCGGGCGGGGGACTTGAAGGGAGGGGGAGGAGGAGGAGGAGAGGCTGTTTGCGGCGTCGACCCAAGTGCGAAACCCTGCGGCCCCAGGCACGGCGGGGGCAAAGAGCCACAGGGCACAGGGGCGGTGAGGCAAGACAGCGGTGAGGACACGAACAGCGTGTTGTGGGTCGGTAGCGGCGGCCCAGGAGATGAACCCCACCCCAACAGGTAGCGGTTGTTGTTCCTCTTGACGTTCTGCAAACAGCTTCCGCGCTCTTTTCAGCTCCTCATCGAGCAGGGGCAGGTTATAGCCTTCATTGAATTGGTGGAAGTCTTACTTCAGTTCGACCGGCAGCGAAGTCAATCAGTAGAGTCTCTTTATGGTACCGCCAGCAATGAAGCCCAGCCCGCCAGCACGAGAGACAGCAACAGCAAGATCCGAGCCTGAAACGAAGGCCATGGGTGCTGAAACGATGGGGTACTTCATTTGTGGAAGCAGGGAGCGAAGCCGTGGTGTCATCATGCTGAAGGCGCAACTTTCTTTTTTCTGCTTTGCAGTTTATTTATTCTTTTCTTTTTTCATCCTAAAGAAACTTTCCGGGTTAGCAAGAAGTGCGACAGGAGAAACTATCCGGCTCCTCTTCATTTCATTCCATCTGCGACCACACATATGGAGATTGACAAGCTATTCAACGTCAAGGGCAAAGTTGTGCTTGTGACCGGGGGTGGCCGCGGCATTGGCCTCATGATCTCCGAAGGTTTCGTGCGGAACGGCGCTCACGTCTACATCGCCTCACGCTCCAAGGAGGTTTGTGGCCGAACTTCTGTCTTGCTTGGAGGCCATGTTCATGTTGCCTCACCTCTTTTGTCGCACCAATTCGCCCACCAGGACTGTGACAAGGCTGCCAGGACACTCAACGCCGCCGGTCCCGGCAAGTGCGTGGCCCTCTCCTCCGCCAACATCTCCACAACCGGTACCTTCTTTCCCTCTCTCACGTCGAGATTGCTTTCTCTTTTACCAATGACAAAATTCGAAACATTTTATTTATTTATTTATTTGATGATTTATTTATAAATGTAGAGGGAAGGAAGAAAGTGGTGGAGGAGCTCTCCTCATTGGAAGACCATTTGGACATTCTGATCAATAACTCCGGTTGCACTTGGGGCGCCCCGATTGAGGAGTTCACCGAAGCCGCATGGGACAAAGTGATGGACCTCAACCTGAAGGCTCTCTTCTTCCTCACCCGCGATTTGCTGCCGCTTCTCCAGAAGAAAGCCACGCCAATTGACCCCTCGCGAGTCATCAATCTCGGTTCGATCGATGGTACGGGATATCCCTTTGCGTTTACAATGTAACGCTGCTGTAGGGTTACTTTGTAACACTACGTTGTTACATAGGAATTCGTGTTCCGACGCTCGAAACCTATCCCTATTCGAGTACATGCTTCAATTTCTTCATTCAGAGAGCGATTTGGGAATTCCGCTTATTTTTCTGATTTTTTGGCAACCAATAGCCAGCAAGGCTGGCGTGCACCAATTAACAAGAGTGCTGTCCAATCGCCTTGCTCCTATGAATATTACCGTTAACGCAATCGCTGCCGGGCCATTCGAGGTGAATTTCATCATTTTATAATAATAATAATAATAATAATAATAATAATAATAATAATAATAATAATGATAATAATTTTAAAAGAGTCTAACACAAGGTGCTACATGCAAGAGAAGAATAAGATAGAGTTTTTATTTTATGGCACATATTTTCATATTTTCATTTCTGTTTCTTCTTCGCCCGTCACAGAGCAAAATGATGGCAGCGACTCTGAAGACCTTTGGGGAGGTCATTAAGGCCAACGTGCCGCGCGGCCGCATCGGAGAACCGCAGGACATCACTGGTATGTGCATCTTCCTGGCGTCTCGCGCGGGCGCCTTCGTCACGGGAGCCATCCTGCAGCTGGACGGAGGCATTCTCGCCGCCGCCCGTTTGTAATACAAGTGCTACTGTCGGAAGGAAGGCGAGAAACCACCTGTTATCTTAATACGAATTGATGGCACCTTTTATTTTTTTGGGTTGGTTGAAGTTGATTGATTCGAATCAATCCTGGGGAAAAAAAGCGTGGTTGACATTCTTTCTGTGGCCACAATGTGAAAAATGCAGGAACGTTCACTTCGCCCAAACCCAATTTCTCGGGGTACCCTTCTTGAAATACAGGTGGCCCTGGCACCGTCGCACCAACAAACACATGCTTTGTACAACAATATCGCCGAAGAGTACGCGTGGGACGAGAGAGAGAGAGAGAGAGAGAGAGAGAGAGGATTTGCTAGGAGTAAGATGAGCCACCAACGCACGAGTGGAATACGAGACAGCTACGAGGCGAAGACGAGCGGAGGATCACTCCGTCTGCCTGGCGCACACACGCCGGAGAAGCCCCAAGGCAGGCACCCGTCTACGTTTGGGGTACACAAAGGAGACTGGTCCTGCCCGGGGTGCGGAGATCATCAGTTTGCTCGCAACGTGCAGTGCCGGCGCTGTGGGGCGGCCAGACCATCCGCCCCGGCGGCCGGTGCTCCTCTGCCTGCTGACAGCTATCAACAACATCAGCGCCATCCACCTCAGCAGGTAGCCGTGACTGCGGCCGCGATCAAGTCGGACTGGGATTGTACATCCTGTGGCGATCTGCAGTTTGCCCGCAATGCCGTCTGCAGGCGCTGCGGCACGGCGAGACCGGCCGCACCCGCTCCGCACCAGCCAGGCGGAGCTGGAACCCCAGTACCGCGTCAGCATCGTCAGGCGGTACCACCGATGGCAATTCATGGGTCGGCACCGCTGCCTCAAGATGGTCAAGCGAGTGCCTCGCACATGAAGGACTGGACATGTCCTGGATGCCATGATCTTCAGTTTGCCCGAAACGACAGGTGCCGGAGATGCCGCACAGCAAGACCTTCGCTTGGAGCAATAGCGAAGGCTTTTGATGCGCAGCCCTTACCGACTCGGCAGCCGAGCGTGCCTGCGGTGTCAAGCGACTGGAAATGTGCTGCTTGTGGCGACCTTCAGTTCGCGCGCAATGTGGAGTGCCGCCGCTGCGGAGCAGGAAAGCCAACGAGTGGGGAGAGAGCGGTCATGGAGGCGGAACATACGACAGCACAGGCAGGCCGGCAGGACGAAGAGTGGACCTGCGTAGTGTGTGACACCTTCCAGAGAGGATTGACGTGCCAACGGTGCGGAATGAACAAGCCCACACCAGCAGCGGAACGTATCTACAGAAAACAGCAAAAGAAGCGCGCTCCATTTGTAGCCTCTGCAAGGGACTACTACCTGAACCCTGTTGCAGAGATGTGCGACGCCTATGAGGCCTACTACTATGGCAGCTGAGGCCTCAATCAAAAAGACGTTTCGCTAACGGTCAACAGACAGAATTGAAAATGTGAGATCACCCAATTGGAACCTTGTGTTACTTGTTAACTGGGTAGAGAACTGTACAGCTAATAAAGAGTTGAAAGCCAACACGTTAATTCTTCTTTCTTGTATGTAATCTTTTCTCATCGGATTAGAGGAAAGAAATACACTCGACTTGATCGTTATTACTTATAAACAGGCGAGAGTGATCAAATAGCATTGCTCCGACCGAGCGCCGACCGGCAGCAAGATGGTATAGCAAACTCCTCTCCGCCAGATCCCACACTAGGAACCCACCCAATAAATAACATAATATAATATAATATAATATAATATAATATAATATAATATAATCGCTCCATCCAGTTACCTGCAACCATTCCGTCCTGGCCGATGCTCACCACTTTGTAGTCGTCCTATTGGATGAGGTCGCGAGATTGAGTCCACGACACGGACTGCCTCAACGACATGAATACGTATACGAAAGACTCTCTCTACATACCATTTGCACCTTGAGAATGAGGGCTCTGTGATGCCGTGGCATGGACGCTCCCGGCGTTACCATGGAAAACGTTCTCGTTGCCAGGATCTCGGAATAGCGTAGCCTGGAAACGCGATTGTGAAGGGAGAGTACTCATGTAGGAGATCTATCGATAGATGGTGAGCGAAGAAGCAATGTACCTCTGCAGGGTCCCATCGCGGTGTCCCACAACGATGAGGTCGCGTGCAGGGTCGTAGTGGAAGGCCGACACCGCTGCTTCGCCATGGGAGGGCTGCCCCCTCTTTGTTTTTCCAGGAAGTTTCAGTGACATCTTTCTGAATGTGTAAAAAGGTGGAAAATGTTACCGTGCAGTGGGATGCCTTGGTTTGCGCGTACGTCCTGAGATCCCACTCAATAATGCTATATAATTAGCCCCCCCCCCAAACAAAGGTCATTCAGCAATGGCCAACAAAATAAAAAAAAATAAAAAATTGAAAAATTGAAAAAAAAATAAATACTAAAAAAAAAGGGACGGGAGAGCAGAAAGAAGGTGGCACGTGTTATCATTGGAGCTGCTGATGAGACGTGAGTCGGCAGTCTGAATATGCTTCACGTTGGCTGTGTGGCCTTTCAAGCTCTGCAGGCACTGCCCTGTGTTCAAATCCCACACCCTCCAATGTACATGTTTTATCAATAATAATAATAATAATAATAATAATAATAATAATAATAATAATAATAATAATAATAATAATAATAATAATAATAATAAATGAACAAAAAAATAGGTACTTTATGGTTCGGTCCCAGGATCCGGAGATCAGATGATGGTCGCCCAGAGTGTCGAGACACGAGATTTTGTTTGTGTGTCCTGCCAGGACAAAATCCAGAAGCTGAGCGTCTACCGGTTCGTCTTCTAGTTGCCAAACTGCGTCCCAAAAAAAAAAAAAAACGAATAATCATTAGCCAAAAACAAGATTGTTGTATATTTTTTTTTGGTGCCACAGAAAAAAAAATAAAAATATTAAATAAAATGAATTTTTCAACGTTCCAGAAATGAGTTTGTTGGCTGCACAGAAGAGACGGCCAGAGTGTAAAGTGACGACGTCAGTCGTGCCGGAGTGTTTCGGGATAAGTTGCGCGACGTGGCTTCGGTGCTCGTGCGAGACGACTGCATTGCTCGACGCGGCAGAAGAAGAAGAAGAAGAAGAAGAAGAAGAAGAAGAAGAAGAAGAAGAAGAAGAAGAAGAAGAAGAAGAAGAAGAAGAAGAAGAAGAAGAAGAAGAAGGGAAGACGAAAGTGGTACGCCTATTATGGGCTTCCTGGCTTACACCCTCTTCGTCTGTCACCTCTTCTTGTTGTTGACGGTCGACATCTTCCTCCATGTCCTGCTCTTGGTCCCTGTGCATGGGGAATACCTTGAAAGAAAGAAACAATAAATACTCTCACACAATAACACCAAACGAAAAATATTTAGTTTTATATTTAGTTATTTACATAAGGAGCAAAGGAGAGTACCTGGACTGTGCCGCGACTGAGGCCAGCGTAGAGGAACTTATCGTCGTAGCAAAAACTGGGTACGCGTGTGCGGCACATGAAGATATCGCGTCGTGTTGGATGTCCGCGCCTCCAGTTCTGTTTCGCCACCCACACCCCGCGCAAGGCCTGTTTCCAAGGTACGGTCTTCCCTGTGTGCCGAGCAGCAGTTCAGCTAACCAAGAAAAAATTGTTATAACCCAACGAACAAGGTGGAAAGCGTACCGCGCAGAATAGAGTGACATTCAAGATGAGCGGTGCAGCTAGAGCTGACGTCGTCGCCCCCTATTTGGAAGTGACGGCGGTAGTGCTCTAACCAAAGAGCGTTGGTGTCGGCCAGAGTGCGCCATTGGCTGCACACACTGGCGCACGTTACGAGGTCGGCCGTGCTCAAGAACTCGAAGATGAGCACAACTAGCTCGTTGGGCATCGCCTCCAAGCTCTCCACCTCCATTACTGGCGTCTAGAAAAAAAAAACAAAGAAAACAGTCTAAAAAGCTCAAGAAAGAAAAGTAAGAAAAGAGAAGCCCGCAGGAAACACTTTTTGTAGCGAGAGCAGGCCATGAACGTAGCGTTGGGACCGTGGCGGCCTGGAGAAGGAAACTGTATCAAGAGAAGTATCGCCAGCTTCTTTGTGCTCAATGTCGACCTCAACACGGGGAAGTGCTGGATTACTTTTCCCTTCTACTCGAACGAGAGGTTCGACGAGCTGTGCCTCAAGCGCGACCTCTACAAGCACATCCCGGTTGGCCCTACACCATCCATTCCTCACCCTATAGTCCCACAGATTTCTCCCAGCAACTACTACCGACCTGCCCACTTTGACTCCCTGTCACGCCACTTGCGAAGACTCGCCGGAGAGCCTGACCTGTTTATACCGCGCCATTGCTTCACCCGCCTCCAGCATGTAGCTTCCCTTTGGAGGTCGCTCGAAGCAGTGGAGAAAGGAGGCTTCCATGTAGACGACGTACACGAAAGGCGTGCAAGCCTTAGTGGAAGGCGGCTCATGTGGTTCAACCCGCTCAACGATCCACCTCTCGATGAGGGCTCATTCTATGGCACCGTGGCTTGGACTGTACCCTTTGCTCAGTTGCTTGATTGGTACTCAGAGGAAATCGTACCCCTCAGGCAGTACGCTAGGCTCTACTTGGTCGAGCAGGACAACGCTCATGTGGGCAAAAAGACCACTGAGCGCCCCTACGTCTACCTCCTGACTTGGCGCACCCCTCCTCCAGACCAGACTTGGGAAGCCGTTGATATCGACGAAGGCGATGAGCATCTCCGCCGATACGGAAACGAGTTTGAATGGCTGAAGACCTGTCCGCCCAGCGACCAATACGACTCCGATGACTCCTCCTCGGGCCGTGCACCGCACAGCGCTTTCGTTTTCTTCGACCTGGCCATTGAGTTCCCTAAGGCCAGGAATGTCATGCCGCTGAGTCAGCTCAAGCTCCACCGGTTCGTGGACAAGAAGGGCACCTTTGTCCAGGATTGGCAGGATGACCATCATCATCTCACTGCCAAGGCGGCCGAGTACCTTTTCCACGTCGGCCTGCTCAAGTACTGTCCCGATGCGGACTTCCAGCTACCGGACATCGCCTCTCTCGCCAAAGAGAAACCTCCCTTCACTCGGTTCAACTACAAGAGGCTCGCTCATATAGAACACAGGCGTTACCCGTCGTACGTCCTCGAGCGGGAGGCAGACGACTTTGTGGCCTTTGCCCTGGACCAGCTGAGGATCCGTAAGAACCACGACGCATATCTCCAGGAACTGCACCATGAATGGAACTTAGCCGAGTGGGGCCGTGTCTACATCTTCGCGCTTGTCTGTTGGCATTCAACTCATCCCGAAAATCCGGTGCTTGATACTCATTCCACACGCCCCCGTATGGGTTGCGTGCTCAAGTACCTCTACAATTTCTACATCCCGTGGCGCCAACGAACCTCCACTCCCGACACCTTTTTCATCGTCAACTGACAAAACAAGCGGAAAGAAAAGGGTTTTCTGTTGCATTTCTTCGCTCCTTTTTTTTTCCTTCTGAAGAAAACATCCACATGTCGGCGAACGTTGGGCCTGCTCTTCCGCCTCATCTTCAACGAAAGAGGCAAGAGGCCGAGGCCGAAGCAGAAGCAGAAACTGGGCAGAGTGAGCAGGGGGAAGAAGAGAAGACCGAAGATGCCTCAGCCCCGCTGGTGTTCGGGGCTGCCCTACCGCCCCACCTACTGGAAGAGCGAAGAAAGAGGGAGCAAGAGGAAGAAGAAGAGAGACGGAGGAAAGAACAAGAGGCCCAGGCCGCCCCTCCACGTCGGCGAGTGATGGGCCCTGCACTCGACGATCTTGTTGGAGAGGAACCCAACAAAAAGGAAGAAAGCAAGGAAGAGGAGCGAGAAACAACAATAGTAGGCCCCTTCCGACCAGATGGTTCGCCGAACTTGTGTTTTCTGGATTGATGATCCCCTACTGCTTATTAGGAAGCTAACATCGAGATCTTGTGCGCAGATCCTCGAGTTCGCAAGCCTCAAGAGCCGAAAAAGGCTGCTCTTCCTTCAGCGCCCGCGTATTCTTTGGATCCAGAGGAACGGCGGAAGCGCTCCAAGCGCGATATCGTTGAGGGACGCAAGAAAGGTGAGCCAGCTGACAAGGTACTACATGTGCTGGCAATCATTCTTATTTCTTATCTTTCTCAACAGCTCCTCAAAAACCGATTTTTATTATCGCAGAAACCTAGAACAGAAACAATGTCTGGTAAAGACAAGATTGTAGAGGACTATTTGCAGCTTTATACGGTACCCTAATTCTATCTCCTTTATTCTGACTCCTTCACCAAGTCGACTTGGTTCAAGTTTGATGCTTACACTTCGTTTGCCAACAGGAAAAATACAGGGGAGAGTCTCTTGTTGAACAGCACACCAAGAGCCTCAAAGAACAGAAAGCAAACGTTCGTTGATTTCCTTTTAATGTTAATTTTAATTCTGTTTTTATAATGAATTTTATTTACTAATTTGATATTTATATCCAGACCCAGTCGAAGGAGGAAGAAGAGTGGAGGCCTTGGGATAGGAACGAGATGACACAGCGCCAGCTTCCTGCCGAGGCCAAGGCAAGCGTATTGCGAAAGGCCAAAGAATTTCATTCTCGCTTCTCTGCTCAGTCCGGAAGCCGCTTTCTATGAACACTTCTGCTACTTCATTGTTTTCAACTTTTCGTTTTGATTTAATGAATTTTGTTCGTTTTTCTTTTGCTGCTTAAATGCGCAAAAGGAAATAGAGTTTTCCTAACACCAGTTGCATTGTGACGTCACCTTCCAGAACTCATCTCTGCCTTGCATCCTTTGGTAGGTAGATCTATCAGCCTATCTTGTAGCCGCCGCACTTCTTCGTTTCAGCCGTGGTGCCTCTTCTATTCATTACTCATGATTTTGGGGGGGTGGGGGGTGAAAAACAGTTTCTTAACAACACATGCCATCCCTGCGTTTCGTTTGCCTTGCTTTTATTGCAACGTTTGCATCACTTGTTTGCTTCTCCCTGGCAGGGGCGGTTGTGGATCTTTCCTATGAGCCCAACTTCGCCCAGCGGGTGTCGCAGGGGTCCTGGTTCGTCGAATTGTACGTCTTTGCTTTGCTGAATACAGGCGGGAAGATACTTCTACTTTCCCCATGCAGTCTGCGGCAGAACTGTGGACATTGTGAGCGAGTGAAGGGAACGTGGGACGACCTGGCCAGGACCTATCAAGGAGACACGAAGATCGCCACAGTCGATATCGCTACTCCACTGGGCAAGGGTAAGCCCTAATCGGTATCTAAGGCGCATACCTTTCCTATCCCTCATCTGATTGCTTTCATTCCACTCTATCAGAAATTGCAGCCAAGTACGAGGTCGATGCCACCCCCACTTTCCTTCTGTTCAAGAACGGGGTGGTGTATCCTTATGAGGGGCCAAGACAACTCAAGAATTTCGTTGCTTTCCTCGATGGAGGTAAGAAGATGAGAGTCTCGGTGCGAAGCGCACAGCACAAGACTAATGCAAGGGGGGCGTGGGATGTTTATCAAGACTACAACATCCTGTGGAGGTTTGCAACCAATCCATGGTGGGCCGCCCTGATCTGGGTGCCTGTGCTGGTCATTGGCATGCTGGTCTGCTTCACCATCTACGCGAAGCCCTACGAGAGCATTGAGGAGTTCGCCGAAGACCTTGGCATCATCGAGCCTGAGCATGATGACGAGGCTACGGTCGTCGACCCGCTGGTGCCCAGCGGACAGACCCTCTCCCGTCGCAATGTATGATCAAGCCCTGGCTTCTTCCATAATAAACGCAACCTCAGCCTGCTACGGGGATCCTTACTTTAACCCGGGTTAAAGTAAGAGTTGGAGACATGAAAGGTGGTACTAGGTCAGACGTATGATTTAGTTGAGGTGACTCTTACACCTATTACGCCTTTTCGTTGGGTACTGTCTTCCACAACTCCGTTTAAGTTAACGGGCAAAGGCCAGGCAATAAAACTTGCCTGGGGGCCCTGGTTCTGGCCTCAAACGCACATACTACACGCGGCAGTAGTGTCGTACACCACCAGGACAATGACTGGAGACGAGGTTCAGGCTCTTGTAATAGACAACGGTTCGGGTATGTGCAAGGCCGGCTTCGCCGGTACCGACGCCCCCTGCGCTGTGTTCCCCTCCATTGTCGGCCGTCCCCGCCACCCTTTCCTCATGCTCGGCATGGGTCAGAAGAACTCCTACGTCGGTGACGAGGCCCAGTCCAAGCGTGGCATGCTCACCCTCAAGTATCCCATTGAGCACGGGATTGTCACCAACTGGGACGACATGGAGACGATCTGGACCCACACCTTCTACAACGAGCTGTGCGTTGCCCCGGAGGAGCAACCGGTCCTTCTCAGTGAGGCCCCTCTCAACCCAAAGAACAACCGCGAGAAGATGGCCCAGATCATGTACTAAGTCGTTACCACCTAACCACCTGGACAGTTGGTTCACTCGTTTGCATACCTTCTGAGATAGGTTCGAGACCATAAACATCCCTGCCATGTACGTTGCCATCCAGTGCTCTCGCTGTACGCCTCGGGCCGAACCACCGGAATTGCGCTCGACTCCGGTGATGGTGTGACCCATACTGTGCCTGTCTACGAGGGTTACGCCCTGACTCACGCCGTCCTACGTCTTGATCTCGCCGGCCGTGACCTCACCGACTACCTCACGAAGATCCTCACCGAGCGTGGTTACTCATTTACCACCACAGCCGAGCGCGAGATCTTGCGGGACATCAAGGAGCAGCTCTGCTACGTCGCCCTCGACTTTGAGAGGGAGATGCGCACCGCCGCTTCGTCGTTGGCCCTTGAGAAGTCCTACGAGCTTCCCGACGGGCAGGCCATCACCCTCGGCAACGAGAGCTTCCGTGCCCCCGAGGCCCTCTTCCAGCCCTCGTTCCTCGGCATGGAGTCTGCTGGTGTCCATGAGACCACCTACAACTCCATCATGAAGGTACTCTGAAGTGGGTTCAGTTGCCATTTTTTTATTTTATTTTTATTTTTTGGCCCTATCGGCTTATTCCCTCTCCCCGTTCCGTTTTTCCAGTGCGATGTAGACATCCGCAGGGACCTCTTCGGCAACGTTGTGCTCTCCGGTGGAACCACCATGTTGAACGGCATTGCTGAACGCATGCAGAAGGAGCTCCATTCTCTGGCTCCCTCGACCATGGAGATCAAGGTCATCGCTCCCCCAGAGCGGAAGTACTCGGTTTGGATCGGTGGCTCCATCCTTGCCTCGCTCTCCACCTTCCGGCACATGTGGATCTCCAAACAGGAGTATGACGAGTCTGGACCCGGAATTGTGCACAGAAAGTGCTTTTAGGTCTGAGTGCGCAAACAAACGGATAAGTATTTTATCCTCATCTCGTGCTCGGAAAAATTGCCGAATTGTTGAGGCACAAGTATGCTCATCTATCCACAACAGTTGCCCTCCCATTGCAGCACTTCGCGATGGCCAGCAAGGAGGAAGGCTTCAGAACATCCACCGTTTCTGAGTGTCTATCAATCAGGCAGCATCGCCCCATGGTCAACTCCTTGACGGCCTATGGGCATCCCGCCAAGCGGCCACAAGAATTTGAGTGCAGAAATATTCCAGTAATTCTAGATAACAAAATAGTATTCAGGAGAATTAGCTTTTTCATGAAAAAGCTGGCAATATTTTGTTTAGCCTAAACAAGATGGAGCTGCCGGAGGAGGTTGTTGTGAGTGTGCTGCTGCATATTGATCCACTGAGTGACACCGCCACGGTGAGCGGCACATGTCGCACGTGGCGACGCATCATGCTCGACCCGCCCCTGTGGCACCACTTCCTCGACCAAGTCTTCCCCTCCCACCGCTTCCACACCGCCGAAGCGGGCGGTGTCGGCACTAACGAGGTCCATCCTCGCATCGCCTTCGTGAAGAAGATGGCCCACATGAAGCATCGCATGAGCAACCCCGATACCAAGGACGGTCGCAAGACCGATAAAGGGTGGGACGACGGGTGGCGATTGTTTATGGCGGCCGAGGTCGGCTGTGTGCCCCTGGTGCGCATGTATGCCCAGCGACTGGCCACCGCTCTGCCAGCCGAACAACTGCTCCGACTCCCGGCTTCTTCCAAGGACGAGACGTTGATGTTAATGGAGGCTCTCATCAGTGCGTGTTTGGTTGGTTGTTGTGAGTCCGCTAAGGTGGCGTGCCTCTCACATACGTCACTTTTATTAATTAATATATATATATATATATTAATTTCGTTGTTCTCCACTTGTTACAAAACATACACAAAAAGGTGTTGCTCGATCTCGGGGCATCTGTGCTGCTCGCGCGTGACTTGTGGGCCAGGCAATACATTCCTCTTGCTGCAGCTGTGTTCAGCGGAAACAAGGAACTGGTTTCGCTGCTTTTTCAGCACGGTGCTTCTCTTCCGAACAGTTCCCTGTGGCGCAGAACAAGGCTTCCCTCGGAGTTCCCAATGGGCAGCCGCGGTCCGCTGGAGGTGAAAATGAAAATGAAAATGAAAATGATTTCTTACCAAGAACCACACGAGCAGGTGGCGGCGGCGAAAGGGGACTTGGGACTCCTTCGGCTGTTACTGGACCACGCGCAGCTGGAGGACAACAGGCCACTCGTACAGGCCATCCTGCACAATCAAGACGAGACCATCCACTTCCTCCTCGAAGCTGGCGGCATTTTCTTGTGCGGCACCTTCTTCTTCTTCTTCTTCCGCTCACCATTCACCTCCTCATCTTCGTCACTTCTTTCCCTTCTCCTCCCCCTCGTGTCAGGTTCAGTGATTTTTATAGGTCTGTAGAGGACCCTCTGTTGGGCGCGGCAGTGGCCGGACGGCTGGACCTCGTTCGTCTCTTCCGCCAACAGGGGTTCCTTATCGAACCCTACCATTTTACGGAACTCCTGCGCAATGGTGTTGCAGCTCTTCGTCAAGCGTCCATTCTTTTTTTTTTTTTTTTCCAGTCACGGCTCTCTGCTCTCTGCTCTCTGCAGACTGGCTGTCGATTTTATATGGATTGACCCAATCACCAATCAGATGATGCTCGGCTGTCGTTGGAGGTGTTGAGGGAGATGGCGCCGCCTCCCTATGAAATGCCATCCTATCAGGTGTTGACCTCAAAACCGGTGGCGCGCGGCGATATCGAGGTGTGTCGCCTGCTGATCGAGCTTGGGGCCGACATCCATGGGGTTAATTACTCTGGCTTTACTCCACTCCACTTTGCTGGTTCTCTTCTCTTCACTTCTCTTCTCTTCTCTTCTCTTCTCTGTTCTCTTCTCTGTTCTCTTCTCTGTTCTCTTCTGTTCTTTTCTCCCTCTCGCCATATTAACGACGGGTTTGCGAATATATTATGGGGCAGTGCAAACGAAGAACTTGAAGATGGTGGAATGTCTCCTGGCCTGCGGTGCGCGAGCCGACGTCAAGCCCAGGGACGCTCCCAGCACCCCCTTGTCCATGGCCCGCCAGCTGGGCTTGCATGCCATCGCCAAGACGCTGCATCGAGCGGCTACAGAAGCACGAGCAACGGGTGTAAGGGAAAAGAAGGAGAGGAGCAAGAAGAGGAAGAGTCTTGGCAGTGTCGAGGGCGACAACAACGGAGCCGTCAATGGGGATCGAAACGATGAGAAGCAGAGCCCCCGAGCACCGCGGCAAGCCAAACGGGCCAAGAGCAAAAACAAGAACAACGAAAAAGAAAAAGAAAAAAATGAAACGGAGAGCAGCATGGTGTGTGACGAAAAGGAAGAAGGAAAGATGCTGGAAGCGCAAGTGAGAAAATTGCGTGGGATGAAGGACACAGACAAGGTCGATGTGTGGCTTCTGCGCGAAATATTGCGCAAGGAGGCCAAGTTGAAGAGCAGGCAGCAGCGGCAACGCAAGTTGGATCTTCTGCGGCAAGTCGTCAGTTATCTCACCACAGGCACTGCGATGATCGAAGACTTTTCCCACGACCAAGAATTATAATTAATTTTTTTATTATTATTATTATTGGCCAATAAAAGAAACGCGGTTACGCACGAGATGTCAATTTAATTGTTTGTTTTTATATGTAAGGGGGCTAGAACGGTTGGGCGAACACAGAATACCAGAGATGACAAAAAATTTTTTATTCATGGGTTCGTGGAACTGGGTCCCTGGGATGAGCGTTTGCAGCGAATGGTAGACGCGGAACAAGATTGATTATCCATGAAACAGGGGCTTGTGTATGTTTTGAAAGAAACAGGTGCAAAGATACTGGAAACAGGAAGGACACAAAGTACAAAGATGGACCCATTTTCTCTTTCCATACTCCATTTCTACCGAAGAAAACCGAAAAGAAACGTGTGGATTCCACAATAGTGAGAAGTACACAGAAGAAAATCAGTTTCGCCGTGAATTGCGAGAAGAGCCAAAGATATCGTCCTCCCCTGAGTACTGTTCGCCAATGACCTCGTAGCCCCGGATAAACGTGCTGAATTGGGGAAATAAATTATTAATTAATTAATTAATTAATTAATTTTGTGTTTCAAAAAATTAAGAAAAACGTACCGATTCTTGAGCAGAACGTAGATGAGGACGACGAGACCCACGGCGGCCAGGAATGAACCCACGGCTATGCCGACCCAAAACAAGACCAGCCTTAGGGTCAACAACAGATAGACCTGTCCCTTGAAATCGTCGGCTTCCGAGTCTGTATTCGAAACATTTCATTAGAATATCATTATGATATTCTATATATATATATATATTCTAGTATTTTATTTTATTTTCGAATATGGAGGGAAAAGCATGCCGGAAATGGTGCCCTGCTGGTTGGCATAAAAGACGGGATAAATGACCTCCCTAAGGAAATCCTTATTGTAGAGATCTAGCGGAGTGCTATTTTGCACGTAAATGTTGATTTGCAGCTGTTTTGCCACATTCATCGCTTTTTTTTGTTTTTTTTGTTTTTTTTTGTTTTTTTGTTTTTAACAAAAGGAAATGAGTTCAACGAACAACAATAAAAATCATTATGGAAAGGGTTTTCTTTTATTTTTTTGGGGGGGGAGGGTGGGGAAGATACTGTAGCCGGTGTATGGCTCGACATCGATGACGGTATCGTCGGCGTCGGAAGGCTGCATGCCAATCACCTTATCGCGCCATTCAGCCTCACAATCCAACATATTGGGTTTGCTGATGAACACCGGCACGTCCTATGTTGTCGAAAAATAAATAAAAATAAATAAATAAATTGAATAAATTGCGTACTTTGTAGACACTAGTCATGTTGGCGAATCCAGTGATGGTCTGATAATACTTGGGTTGCGGAAGGAAGAAATTGCGCGCTACACGGTAACGGTAGAGGTCGATTCCCTTGAGACTGATCTCCTCGTCGTAATGTATAGGAATCTTACGCATCAACTCGTAATTCCACACAATCAGGTCTTGGTCTTTATCTGTATTGGTGTGTTTTTGTTAATACAAACATTATTATTTGGGTCATGAAAATTTGTAGAAATTAGAGGGAAAGTACCGAGGAAAGGACGGAATTGAGTGCCTTCGGTGCCGTCGACGACTTCGTCTTCGGCCCAAAGGGTACCCGCTGGGTAGACCTTTACACCTGTGTAGCGCGCCAAAAAATGCGAAATATGCACGGTCAAAAATACGCGCGTGTTTCAAATATTTTTTGTGCTCTTGCTTACCACAGTAGTCGATGTAGCGGGCGATGTTGTTGATGTCGCCCTTGCCCGTGTAGTGCTGGCTGGTGAACTCGCCGTTAAGAGCGTCCTTCTCGCTGGTCATGTTGACCTGCAATGACACCGTAGCCGGCTGACCCAACAGCTTCAGCAGCGGATCCTCCGAACCCCACAACCACTCCTGTGGTGTCCTTGAATCGAAAAAGTGTTTGTGATTATTTTAGCACTATGAGATTAATTTAACGTTTCATAAAATGGAATATATGCAAGTACATATATATATATATATATAATAAAATAGTAAGAGGGAAAAAATATACTTCGTGGTGATAAGGCCGCCGCCGGCAGCGAAGGCCTGCTTCAGGGCAGCATCGACGAAAGTCTGGCCGATGTAGTTGAGGTATTGGGCGACCTGGACCAATCAAATATTAGTCTACAATTCATGAACTAACAGAAGAGTCCACATTTCTCGTATGTTTTTTTTTAATTTGTTTGTTTTTGTTTTCCTTACCTCGCCGGCCTGCGCTAAGGTGAGCTGGAATTGCTGCTGGAGTGCATCCGCGTTACCAGTAGAGACCAAATAGAGGAAGGTTCCCACATTCGTTGCATCAAACAGTCCATTTGTACCTACCGTGTTCAAAGAAAAATATGAATAATAATAATAACAATAAGTAAAAAAAATTTTAAACATATAAAATAAGTGTTTCAAAGGATGAAAATAACTGGAAAAAAGGGTTACCGTTGAGAAGGGTGCGACTGAAAGTAGCGTTGAACTTTACGGTTCCTGAACCGAACTGTTGGGACCAGATTGCGAACTCGGGAATACCCGCGAGAGGCGGAATGAGCGAACTGCTGGCCAATAGCTGCTGCACGCTTGTCCCGTTGGTCACGGTTCCCGAACCCCTGATTAGGTTTTTTGTTTGTTTGTTTGTTTGTTTGTTTGTTTGTTTGTTTGTTTGTTTGTTTGTTTGTTTGTTTGTTTGTTTGTTTGTTTGTTTGTTTGTTGGTTAAGAATGTGCCGAGCCAAATACTTGTAAGGCAAGTAGGAAAGGTACCACTGTAGGTAGAACAGGTCGTCGAGGCTGGTGACCCCGAAGGCCTGATAGACATAGTTGACGGCGGTGGTGGTGAGGAAGCGCGAACGCCAAGACAGCACCATCTGCAGTTGTGTGGGCTGCAGGCCGAACGCTTGCGCCAACACTTGCCCCGAAGTCGGGTCTGGTAGACGTAAAGGCAACAAATATTATTACACGAAAGAGAAATGAAAAGGAAAAGGAAAAGGAAAATAAATGGCACCTTGGAGGTATGTAGCGGCGAACCAGAGGAAGGCAGACGAGTAAGTGGTGTTGACGAGGTTGGGGAGAGGGCTTTGGGGGTCCCATAATGCCTGAACTGTTTCAGCCGAGAGGTTGGAGGAGATGCCGTCTGTCATGTCGCAACCCATGAGCGTTGTGGATTACATGTAAACAACAGGAGAAAAAAAAGGGGGTACCTTGGGACAGCACGCCCAGCGTCCCCCAAAGGCTTTGTTCGGGTGCCGTATCATTGGCCCAAGTCGTTGCGAATATCTTGAGAAAAAAAATACAATAAAATATTAACATTCCAGAAATGTCTTTGGTTGCAGCTTGTTTTTTATAGCTATATATATATAAGTCTGATAATTGGGAAGTTAAATTGCGGGTGAACCTCTTGCGCTTCCTCGTTAGACACGTTGTAGGCCTTCTCTATTCCTTGCAACACCTGTCCACGCACTACTGGCAGCACTTGCGAAGTAGTCACCTCGGCGATGATGAGGCTGAATAGATAATCCAACAAGTTATTATTATTATTAGTATTATTACATTATAGAATGAATGGAACCAGTTCATTGGGCAGGGGAAAGAGGAAAGAGCACCCAAAAGGCTGACCGAGGCTGTCGAAGAGAGACAGGAGGGAAGGCCCGATAATAGCACGCACGAGGTTCTGCTCGCCCCCAACTTGGGCCAGGATGGCCAAGTAGGCTGAGTTGAGGTTGGTGACCCTGAGCGAGCTGTCGGCAGGGTCGGCTGCCGATTTAGAACTGTCAAGTATGTAGTAGATGTATTGCGCGTAGTAGACCTTTTGGCCGTCGTCCACAAAGGACACGTTGACCTTCTTGATGAATCTTCGATACACGAAAGGACCCACGCGTTCATATCGCGGCTGTACTGAGGCGTCGCCGGTAGCGTTTCGAATCTCATCGGCATTGGTGAGATTCCAGAGGTGATACCTCATGTATTGAGGTGTCTTGTCCGGATTGCCATTGAACTCCCAGTCGGCGTAGCCAGAGTTTGATTTGGAATCAACAATAAGAAAATCGTCAATGCCGTCCTCAAGCACGTTCTCGAGGTAAATGTGGAGGGAGATGCCGAGAGCCACCAACAGGAGGCCCACCACCAAAGCCACCAAGGAAGCGATAAACTTCCACTTCAAGCCGGGCGCGCAGTTGGCCCACGTGTTTCGTACTGTCTGCATTGAGCCACTAGCCAGCTCAACGGCTGCTCAAGAGAAGCAAGGTTGATAAGAGCAGTGCTCTCGGTGGTCTGAGCTGGAAATACTGGCCTTGAGGGTAATAACTAACTTTTCAATTTACTTTCCTCCAGAAAAAAAAGAAGAGAAAAGTGGTTTGCAAACTGAGTTGGTGCAGACAGCCTTAATTCTGCTTTCGAAAAAGTTCACAGCTTTTCGAGTCGCAAGGCGAGCTCGGGATGTTCCTTTCGCCAAGATCGCCATTCCTCTGTGAATGCAGTGTGAGCCATGTATAGGTTGTCCACCATTTCTCAATAATCATACCTGAGCTAGTGATAACATTGTCGTACTTCAAGAAATAACAAGTACAAAATACCTGAAGCAGCAAGCGTTCGAATGCTGTGAGTATTAATCTGACATTTCCTTTTATCTAGAGATTAAATACCTTAAGGTTGAATGCTTGGTAATGATCCGCTACATGAAGCAGCGAAAGCACGTTTTCTTTATCAATGTTGTCTCCAATGAATTTCTCAGCCAGCGACCGCAATCGTTCACTACACGCAAAAGAACGAAAGCGATAAGATACCTGTCGAAGAATGAAGAACGAGAGGGAGAGGGCTGAAGCCGCTAAGCGTACAGCTGATAGTGGCCGGAAAGGGCGAGCAAGTCGACCGCATTGTCCGAAGTGACCGTGGCGTCGTCCGTGTAGACAAACCTGTATTGTACAGAAAATTCAGAAAATCTTCATTTAACGTTGACCCCAATTGAATTGTACCTTAGCATTTGTTCAATCGAATCACTGCTGAACTCGTCGACAAGAATCTCCTTATCTTGGGCGTCGGCCATCAAACCCTCGAATTTGGCTGAACAATCGCGAACTATTGGGTTAGTATATATATATATATATATAATAAGACAGACGGGCATATTGGATGAATACGGATTCGAAACCTTGAAAATAGGGTGAGCGAACGCAAAGAAGGAATTTGTGGCATATAAAACTCGAATTCCTTTCGTCTTCGCTTTGTTTCGCTTCGCTCTCCTGGCCGTCCTCACACGAGGGCGAGAGGCATTTGATGCGCAGATCCGCAAAGAAGTCGTGGCGTAGCAAGAAGCGCGCCCTCTCTTCGAGGTTCTGCAGCTCGGCTAGCAGCGTACGGTCTCTCCCGTATTCGGCCTTCTCTCCGCCTTCTTTCGCCGCCTCCTTGATCGCTCTCTCCTTCTTCTGTCGCTCTTTCTTCAACTGTTCTTCCTCACGCCTCCTTCTTCGATCCGCCCGCGACTCACCCTTTCGGCGAGGCTCTTTAGAAGCCGTCTCTTCCGGAACAACACGATAGGTCATCAGGCTAAAGAGCCACTCAAAGTCGTCACGAAGGGTCTTATTGGTCCCATGCAGCATACGATAACGTGCTACAAACTACAACATAACGCGGAATTTGAGTGAGCTTTCGTTTAGGGCATAACACCGTTTTCGCCTGCCAGGTTGATGTACGAACCCTATTTCGACCGAAGGAGGAGACCTCGAGGTCGGTGAGTGTCCGCAAAAATGAGTCGCGTTCCTTGTCGTCTTCAATACTGTACAGACCGTTGCCATAGGCGTACTTGAGAAGCCGCACGAACATGTCCTCTCGCACACCAGAGACCTCCTGTTGCCTAGGTTACTTGCAGTGTAAGTATTCACCGAAATTTTTTCGCTGTATTTTCTCCATCTAGGGCTCCTCCACTCATGTACATGTTGGGATTGGCGAGCCAGGCGTCGAATCGGGGCGAGCAGATGCGAAGAGCGAGAACGATTCTATGGGCGTAGATGGGTTGGCCTCCCTGGACTGTGAAACAGATGTCGGCAAGCTTGGGCGCGTTGAAGATCTCTCTGATGTTGGTCGCCAGTTGCTCCTGCTTCTCCTCGATGACTACAACATTCATCGTTGAGAGAAATAGAAGCAGGATCAGACCTTAGGGTTAAGAAGACAAGAAAAGAAAAAGAAAAGAAAAGAAGAAAAGAAAAGAAAAGAAAAGACGTGAGACTTGACTTTACTCACCCACGAAAGACGAGCGAAGGAAGGTGCAAATGGCTTCCGTTCCGTTGCGCAGTACGTTTGATCGAAGGTTTAATGTTGGCATATTTAAAACCTAAATTAATCCCCATATTAACAAGACACCGGCATATTGATACTGGGGGAGATATGTACGAATAATCAAACACGAAACCAGAATTTGTGGGTCGTTAACTCTATAAATACATAAATAAATGAATAAATAAAACAGACAATACGTAAATAATAATTAAATCCAATAGTAAAATCTTCGTACGTTTAGTTGTAAAAGACTGGGCAAATATCCTATAAAAACTGGAAGCTCCTTAAATTTGTTTCCACTCAAGTTGAGCTTCACCAAGTCTGCAACCGGAGAAACAAAATAAAAAATGAAAATAATAATCAAAATAGATAAACCCACCTATAAATGGGTAGCGTTCTCTGTAAAATGAAAGAGGCTCGTACTGGAAAGTGCCATTAATTCTACGGGAAGGTCGGTGAGCTCGTTGTTGCTCACGTCGAGTTCGTGAAGGTACTTCAGCTGGCCAAGCTCTCGTGGAAGTGTTTGTAGCTTACAGTTACGGAGGGAAAGGGAAACAATTGGGCTCTTTGCGTTAGTTTGAAGAATCTCTCTGACCAGTGCCGGTGGAGTCAGTCGGGTGGGGCCGAAGTCGCGGTCTGTGATTTTAAACTGCTGTCCTCCCTGCCGCGAGTTCACTGTAATCGTCTCTGACTCAAACCTCAACATGCTTGCTCTCTTTCTTTACAAGGGAACCAAAGGACCAGGTTTTTTTTGTGTGACGGACCGCAAGCAGGTTAAGTGAAGCCATTCTGCACAAGGAAAGTAATAATTTCGCACCGTTTCCCATTTGTTGCTGGGAAATGATCATTTACTTGCCGCGGCCATTTCTCGTCGTAAGAGAAAAAGAAAAGAACAAAGCAAAACACAAAACGACAAGAACGAACATGGCCAAGAGCTCGTCTTCGTTTGGGATCTTGCCAATTACTGTGATTTTAGTGGGTGTTGCTATTTGGGTCGCATTCGTGGCCGAGCCACTCACCCATGGTGAGCACGTGTCACCACGACACGAGATTCGCCTGTCCCCCGATTTCATACGCAACGACCAGGGCATGTGGCTGCACTACTCTTCCTGGTTCCCTTCACACTCCAGTGACAAGATCAAGTGCGTTCTTTTAGTTCCGTTCGTGAGTAGGACAACCCTCACAAATGCACCAGAGGAGTTATGTTTTATGCGCACGGACTTGGCGACCACTGCGGCCGATACCATGAGTACGCTACCTTGTGGACGAACCAATCCTTTGCCGTCTTCTGTCTGGATCACCAGGGTTTGTACCCTTCCTTCTCAAGCATCTTGATTAGAACAACCTACGTAATGTTTCCAAAAATCTCCTATTCTCTTCCTCAGGGCACGGCGTTAGCGAGGGCGAGCGCGTTTACGTGGAACGGTTCGATCACTACGTCCGCGACTACAACCAGTTTCTTCACTTGGTGCTCAAGCGCTACGGTCTCCACAATCTGCCCCGCTTCCTCACCGGGTTTGTGAGCTCAACATCTTCGTGTAGTGTACGACGGTTGTGTCTAATCGCTTCTACAGGTCTTCGATGGGCGGAACGATCTCGATTCTGCTGGCCAACCAGCAGCCGTCGTTCTTCAGTGGCGTCATCTTGCTTGCACCGGCCATCATCCCTGACCCCCGCTCTGCGTCTGCCTGGCAGATCGAAGCGGCCAAGTAAGTTGCCTTTATTTTTTTTTTCTCGAACCGAAACAACAACAACAACAACAACAACAACAACAACAACAACAACAACAACAACAACAACAACAACATACAGCAACATACGGCAACAACACATAAGACTGAAATTTGTTTCCGCAGGATTCTCTCTCACTACGTTCCCAAACTGCCAATTGGAGCTCTGAAGGACGAGGACCTTGTCAATGACCCTGACCACCGTACCCTTGCATCTCATCTCATTTTTCTCATACGATCGTTACTCATGAGTTTATATTGTCAAAATCATAATAATAATAATAATAAATAAATAAATAAATAAATATCAAGTACACTCGTTCCAGGCCGATCCGTTGACGCACAAGGGGCCCGTGACCACGCGCTGGGGAGCCGAGATGCTGGCGGCAATGGATAGAATCAAGGAGGAGGCGGCCACCAAGACCACCTACTCCTTCTTCATCATCTACGGGAACGACGACGTTGCAACCAACATGGCCGGCGGCGAGTGGCTCGTTCAGAACGCGAAGAACAGCAGGTTCGCCCAACTCTACATATCTGACAGGCCTCTGCAACCAACTAACGGCTCTTCATTCTTAATCCCTTTCATCCCTTAACAACAACAACGACAACAACAACAACAACAACAACAACAACAACAACAACAACAACAACGACAACGACAACAACAACAACGACAACAACAACAACGACAACAACAACAACAACAGGGACAAGCTGTCGAAGGTCTATGAGGGCTATAAGCATGCGCTGCTTCAGGAACCTACGCGACGTGTGCTTTACACCGATATTGTTGAGTGGGTCAATTCGCGCATGTAGCGAACCATTATTTTTGCTCCAGAGAAACATACATACCCCTTTTGTTGTGTCTCTTGCCCTGGCCAGCTGCCTTATCTCGAGCCAGCTGCGGTCGGACTTAAATGCCAGTCACCCCTGCAATGGATGATACAGTTTCATAAAGATTTAATTGCTCTCAATTGGCCCCTGATAAACCCAAATTACGAATCAATTATTGTTTGGTCGGTGTTGGTAAATAATGAAAAATGTTAACCAATGCAACATAGTTAACATGCCGGAGATGGCAACAATTGTATCAAGTTCATGAGGTGGTTTGCATAGCAAGAGAGAGTTGTGCACTCCTTTTGGCGAACTCCATCTCTGCTTCTTTAGCTTCTTGAAGCTCGAACAGAGAAACGGGTACGTCCTTTTCCCCTATCGTGTAGAGAGTCTGTTGAGCTAGGGGGATGTATAGAAAGGCAGGTTGGGGAGAAGCTCTAAGAGTAAGACATATTGTTGATAGGAAGCATGGAGTGTAGCCAAGGATAAGCGGCCATCGGGTGGAGATCTAAGAGCGTTAAAGGACTCGCTATGTCTCAGACCGTGGAAGCAACGGCTGCTCTCCGTGGATGTGCTTCTGCCCCTTGTTAAGGTGGCTCAGGAAATGTGCCTCCCTTTGGGCGAATTTCTGAGTGAAAAATTAAGGAGATCTTTATTTTTAGTCGACACGTTGTAGTGAAGCGGCTGCTGTGTCCGTTTCTTACTTCACTTTCGTTTGCCTCCACTGCAGACGCTATGGCCCACGACGCTACCGCTATTCTCAAGCGCCTGCCCATCTTCGCCGAGATCGACGATGAGGAGATGCTCACCACTCTCGCCTCGCACTTCAAGAGGGGCACTCACAAGAAAGGCGACGTTCTCGCCAAGGAGGGCGAACCCCAGCCTGGTGCGTCTCCTTTGTGGCCTTAGTGTCACCCCCTCTTCATCTAATCGTTCACCAATCGATCTTTCTACTGAACAACACAAAGCAAGCGTCTAAACGATAAGCTTATCGCACAGCCTTGTTTTTGATTGAGAGCGGCAAGGTCAAGCGCATCAAGAACGTACAGGGCGCGGAGTTGTCCGTCGACGAGCTTGGCCCGGACGACATTTCCGGCATGCTTCATCTCTTCGCGCGAGACCCTTGCTTCGCTACTCTCGTGGTTCGTTTTTCTCCCTCTTTTTTTTTTTTTAATGTGCGAAATATATTGAAGGAAAATCCATTTCCCGGATTGCATCTCATACATGTCCTTTTTTTGTTAACAATAAATAAAAATATACTTAGTGCGAAGAGGATTCTGTGGTGTGGACGCTCGAAGCGAAGCAATTCCACGATTTGCTGGGCGTGCCTCAGTCCGCGTTGGCAGCCAAGCTGCTGATCATCTTTTCCAAGCAGCTTCGGGAGAACAGCAAGTTGCTTCGCAAGGCCGGCGAACACTCGCGGTACGCGCATCCGGTGATCCTAATTCGGCCCTGCCCTGTAACGTAGGTTACATGGCATTCATTATATCTCGTATTCATCTACCCTATTTTGGCAGGTTTACCATCACTGTGTTCGACTACAAGCCCTATGAGAAAGAAACCTTCGAAAAGGCCAACAAGCCTTACGTATCTCTTCCCGTCTTGTCAAAATTAGTTATTTTGATATTTATCTTTCACAGATATGATTCGATTATTCTATTAATACACAATTATAACACACTAGAATTTTCAATTGAATTTCTGCCCGGAACGGCTGAGCGAGCGAACCGTGGGCGAGGCTGCCGGCAGCGATGCGGTCTGCATATTCGTGAACGCCCATGCGGACGCGCGGGTCGTCGAAGAGCTTGCCAACATGAAAGTGAAGCTCATCGCCCTGCGCTGCGCCGGCTACAACAATGTCGACCTCAAGGCCTGCCAAGGTAACAAACAAACAAAAAAAAATCAAAAAAAATCAAAAAAATCAAAAAAGAAATAACAATTTTATTTATTCAAAATAATAATCATTTGTTTTTTATTCAAAAAAAAAATAAAAAAATAAAAAAAATAGCGCATGGGATTCAGGTAGTGCGTGTGCCTGCGTATTCGCCCTATGCTGTGGCCGAGCACGCGATGGGACTCATCCTCACCCTTAACAGAAAATTGCACAAGTATGATTTCTCTCTCTCTCTCTCTCTATATATATATTATACATACCTAATATTGATGTTAATCATTCTGATCTTTATTATAACAATTATTATTCATTGATTGAAATAAATAAATAATAAATAAATAAATAAATAAATAAATAGGGCATACAATCGCACGAGGGAAGGCAATTTTGCGCTGCAGGGACTTCTGGGATTTGATATTCACGGAAAAACCGTAGGCGTCATCGGCACGGGCAAAATTGGAGCGTACGCATTTTTTGCATTTATTAATTTATAAATTAATTAATTAATTAATTTATATGTTATATATCATCTATTCTGGCTAACAAGTGTCTATTGCTCAACTAACTTCATATCTAGTTGCCTGGTTGACATTCTGATCGGGTTTGGCTGCACGGTGCTTTGCTACGACGCGTATCCGAGCGAAGCCGTGAAGCAGAAACGCAACACCTTCTATGTCGAGCTCGACGAGCTATTGGCTCGTTCGGACATTATCTCGCTCCATCTCCCGCTCCTGGAATCCACGCGACATATCATCAACGAGCAGACCATCGCCAAAATGAAAAAGGCAAATAAATTTGTCATTATTATTATTTATTATCATTATATATATTATATATTATATATTATATGTTATATGTTATATGTTATATGTTATATGTTGTATTTTTATATATCATTGATTTCTCTCCTCCCGATCAAGTTCCCCATTTTCCATCTATTCATATATGCATTTCTATAAAATTAAAATTTAGGGAGTAATGTTGATCAACACTTCGCGAGGCGCGCTGATTGAAACGGCTGCCCTGATTAGCGGCCTAAAGTCCAAACACATTGGCTACGCCGGTCTGGACGTCTACGAGGAAGAAGAGGCCTACTTTTTCGAGGACCACTCGGCAGAGGTACTCCTTTTCTTTTCTTTTCTTTTCTTTTCTTTTCTTTTCTTTTCTTGGTATATAATAAATAATAATAAAATTAACATCAACAACAAAGGTGATGACGGACTCGGTGTTGGCTCGTCTGTTGACGTTCCCCAACGTGGTGGTGACCGGCCACCAGGCCTTCTTCACCATCGACGCGCTGGACAACATCGCCCAGACCACCCTCAAGAACGTCGACCTCTTCGTCCAGGGCAAGACCGGCGATCAGCACCCGAACAACGTCAAGGCCGAATACTCGTGAAATAACGCACAGCAATTGGCCGTCGAGAAGAAGCAGTAGAGATGTTTGTTTTTCTTTGATTATTCAATTTATTAAAATTGGAAGAAGCGCACATCCTTGCCACCACAGATGAAGCCGAGGAGGGTGTCATCGAATAGTCTCTTATTGAGGACAGCAGTTCGCAGCCAGTTCGTTAAGGTGGAGCGGGGTGTTACGGTTGCCAATTAATTTCTCTTTTTACGCTACTTGACCTTTCCTCCTCCTCCACCTCCTCCTGTCTTCTGCCCTCCCATACCCTTGTCCAAAAGCTTTTTCCTCGTGCTGTCAACCTACCATCTGTCGCACGTGACTTCACTCCGGTCAACATGTGAAACTGTTAGAAGTGTAGCGAGGTAGTCTTGGAAGGAGCAGAGTGCTGGTGTGCCGACGCCTTTGGAGTAAGGATGTTTATTGTGGTTCTTGTGTGTGTGAGACAAAGAATAAAAAGGAACTTGCTCGTTCTGAGTATACTTCCGCCGTTAATTACTGTCGGAATTTTCATAGCGCGAATTCCAACGGAAACAAGTGGAAGGACCAACCCTAAACTCTTTATGAGCACATCCACTGCTCTCCAGATGAGTTTATTGCTCTTCATAGTGAGCTAGCCTCATTTATTGTGCAGCCTCGTGCTGGAGCGAAGGAGGAGCTCTCTGGGCGAGTGCGAAGAGCAAAGCTTAGTAGTGAGAATCGCCTTCTTCTTGTCCTTAGCTGGATGTGAAGCTACTTCACATACCCACATCTTTCAGAGATGTTTGGCGTGAGTGAATGCTTCATCAGCCAATACCTGCTACGAGTGAGATCTTCAAGAGACCAGCAAAACTTGTGAGCGACAGGAACGACAACCACAAAGAAGCGCACCAAGCATACATGGAGCTTCGGACCACCTGCAAGCAGGCTATCTTCACCATCATGAAGGAAGCGAGCGTGGAGAAATCCATGCTTTTCTTTTCGTTTACCAGAACCAATGTTTCCGCACCAACACCCTGCCAAGTAAGAGCCAGATTTTTGTTGGAATAATTGACAATATGTACATTGGAATACCATCATTTCAATTTACTGTGAAAACATGTGCCTGCCATGTCTGTGAACTCACAAGTCGGTCGACACGAGACTACACGAACGTGCAACGATTGAAACCAGAATCGTGTACTTTTATCTTCCAATACATACAAAATGGTTGGTTGGCGAATACTATGAAGCAATGGAACGTAGTAGAGGTAACCTTGTCCAGATGGACGAGCTTGAGTCGATGAGGCCTCGCCACCTCCTGCACACAAAACGCTTCGCCGCAAGAGACGCGGCGCGGTCTATGTGAGCAGAGGAGAATGTGTCCCCCCCCCTCCCTAGCGCCTCGGCTGGCAATTCCATATGGCCCAAGCTGTTGGTAGCCTTCAGCTAGGACCAGGTACGTTTCGGGGGTTGCAATCAGCAGGAAGAGATGAGAAGAAAAAGAAAGTAAGCCAGGTTAGATACCATCAAAAATACAAGAAAACGAAGGCGGTGCTTATTTGTTGTTCGGTTGTTTCTCGTAGTTTTAGTCGCCCTATAATATTACCTTTCTTGTCTAATTAGTGCCTTAAGGGTTGCACTTAAGGCACTAATTAGTCTGTTTGGTTCCGGACCAAGGCCACGATGAATTCATGCCTCCGACATGCATTATTGTACTTTTACTCCGGCCAGCAAGGTTGATGCTGAAGCGGCCACAAGAAAAATTCGCCTCCAAAAACACCAATCTCGTCATGAGGCTCTGCTCTTGCGCTGTACTTGTTGTGCTGTTGGTCTGTGGCGTCACCGTGGCCTTTACTGCCCGTCACCCCCGCGTGGGCCTTGTCATTGCAATGAACATCGAGGCGCAGCTTTTCATTGAGAGACTGGGCCTGGAAGAGGTCTCTCACGTATCCAGCTTCTGGGACGCGCAACCAAACCACGTCTACGAGGGCCGGCACAACGGGGTGCACTACAAGCTGGTCACCAACGGGCGTGTCCCGTGGATGGACCCCGCGCTCAACGTCGAGATGGTGGGCGAGACCGGGGCGGTCATCTCTACGCTCATGCTGCTCGACCGCTTCACCCCCGACCTCATCGTGTCGGCCGGCACTGTGGGTGGGTGGAGCAGCCGCTTCAACGTCGGCGATGTGGGTCTCTGCGCCAACGGCAGTCCGATCCCCTACAGCGACCGCAACATCTCCGTCAACGCGGGCTATCTGGCCTACGGGTGGGGCAACTTCCCCTGCTCGGCGGTCGTTCCAGAGACCCTCATGCAGTCGCTGGACGTGAGACCAGCCCTCATCGTGACCCACCACTCCTTCGTTGCTCCGCCGGATGAGGCAGCCCGTATCACTGCCTGGGGCGCCGATATGGTCGAACAGGAGGGCGCTGCGGTTGCCCAGCAGGCGATGCTGAAGGGCATCCCGTTCATGAAAGTCGGAGGGGTTGTCAATAGCTATGCTCTGCCCCATCAGAACTGCCAATCCGACATCTTCTTCACCTGTTGGCAGGCCACCGCCAACAGGATGGCCAACACGACACTCTCCCTTATCGAGGGGATGTTTCTTCATTGACGATGGAATTAAAATCTGCTTTGGTGAAAATGTTTGTTCGCATGTAACAGTCCAACATGTCTTCCAAAGTGAAAAAAAAAATCCAATTACTTTCTCTTCGCCCACGAATAAACTCCCCAACCTACAAGCAGTGCCGTGCTGAGCCACAACCAGGCCCCAGGACCATCCGATGGTTGTGATGCATGCCTATCAATCTCCCTGTGCCGCAGAAACGATAGCATTTCAGTTGAGCAAGCGAGGGAAAAGGCCGATGCAACCGGAGTTACCTGATTGTCTCGTCTAACTTGTCAGCATGATGTCCAAAAAGCACGACAGTTGAGCCCGTCTCAGTGAATTCTGCCCTGGTTCCTTCGAATCCTCTCATCAACTGGGGCCTTTCCCGGAGCGCGCGATATCCCTCGGGGGAGATGCGCACCACCCTCACACTCCGCAGTTGCCCAGCAAGGCGCTGGTAATCACGGTCCCACAGCCACACCACGACCTGGGAGGTTGTGCTATCGACATGACAATCCACCCCGGCTTCGTTGCATATCTTCCTTGCGTAGACCGCCACAATGTCGTTGTGGGTCGGACTCAGGGTCAAAGAGACCACAACCGGGACGGAGTCGAGTTGTTCCTTTGTCGATGCCCGGAGGTAGTGCTTGCCACCACGGCTGATGACCTCTGCACCCACTTGGCTGGAGTGCATGCTGAGGAAGTGGGCTTCGCCTCGCCCGACCTCCCTTTCAAATCGGGTGGATGCCGCAGGAGTCGGAGTCGGCGCGGCAGGGCACGCTGTCCCGTGTAAGCTTGCGCTCGAGTTCAGCTTCTTGTCCTTCTTGGGTTTGGTCTTCTTTGGCTGCGTCTCCATTCTTGCCGTTGTCGTCGTGCTCGTAGACTGTGTACCACAACAACTGGTGCAACCACAACGCGTCATGACCCCGGAATAGGCTGTCTTGCCCTTTATGGGTACACGCTTCCACTTTCGCATAAGCTCTTCAGCTTCACGTCCCGGCAAGACAACACCGGCGCGGGCAATGGCTTTCTCAATCCCACTCCAGCGTATCGGTGCTGTATCAAGAGGAGAATAAGCGTTGTGCTCTTGCTGAAAAAGATGTGCAGAAGAAAACTGACCACCTTTATGATGATATGCGTTCAGCACCCAGCGAAGGGTGTTTAGCTGCGGGCGCTCCTCTGCCAAGACGGCTAACATGTCACGCACGTCATTCAAATTGCCCTGCTTGGTTGGGCAGCGCTTCTGCACCATGGCACGCAAAGGCGTCCGCAATGCCTCTTCCATAAAGTGGAGGCAATCGTTCAACTCAGCATAGTTGTTCTCAGCCATTTCCTTGAGTATCACGGAAAGGCTTCCTTCGGCTTATTAATAGTGTTTGTGGTGGTCCTGGACAAAATACCAAGCATTGTTGTCGACGTCACATTGTGCCTTATGATACGACTCTGAATTTTTGTCGACTTGACAATGTGTTGAAGCGTCTGTGGTATGCAATAGTTTAGCCTTGTACAATTAACGGGTTACAATGAGACCTGCCACAGTTTCAGGAAAAGTAGAGAAACTCTCCTTTTTCTCTACTTGTTTTTTTTCTTTTCCTTCTGAAAACCATGGCCCATAAGGAACCCACATCAGCGGGGCACATAGAGGACGTTGCGGACCAATGGGATGACGCTCACCTATATGAACGAAAGGTTCTCATCTATCGTAGCACCATCAAGCAGGCCGACCTTTTACCTCCAATCACGTGCCAAGAGGAGACTGCAACCACCCCAGGCACTGTTCAGGACCTTGCTCAGCCGGTCACCATCAAACTTTATCAGCAGCAAACCACCTTTCGGGCACTGAACTCGGTGGGCTTGACTGTATGGAAAAGCGTACGTGGCAAACGCTCTAGAATTCTTTTTTTTTCTTGGCCACTTGTTTGGTGACCGTCTTTTTTTTTTTGTAGAGCGTCGGCCTAGCGCGATATTTGGAGGAGTTGTGGCGTCGAGAGGGACCATCCGTGCTGCGACACAAGCGTGTCATTGAACTTGGCTCTGGCTGTGGCCTCACCGGCATCCTCGCCGCCATGCTGGGTATACGCTATTTATTTATTTATTTATATTTATTTGTTTATTTAAGTATTTATCTATGTATCTGTTTGTTTACGATATTAATACGCAATATCAAAAGGGGGCATCACTACCTTTACCGATATGGGAACTGTTCTGGAGTGGACTAAACAAAATGTGGCTGAAAATCTGAACCCAGACCACAACTATGACTTACGCGAACTATGGTGGTAAAAAGAAATTTATATTAATATTTTAGTGTTATAAGATCAATCATAATAACAATTCTATTTCATTTCTATTATCCTGATTTTTCGCACAAAAAAAAAGGGGCAGAACCGACCTGGAAGAATTCCAGCCAGGATTCGACGTTGTCATTGGTGCGGATCTCATCTACTCACCCAAGGTACTGCCATGTGGCAACGGTGCACTGGTGCAACGTAACCATATTGCACCAAAAAGGTTATGTTGGCGTTGCTTAAGACGTTACATGGTGTTTCGCGAGACGATAGCCGAGTCCTGATCGCGTTCGAGAATCACAACCCGATTGCAACCAAACTTTTCCTTTCGCATCTGCCCCGATTTTTCGATACCATCACTGAAGTATCAATATTTGATATCTTGGGATTTCTTTTTCTTTTTCTTTTTTCTTTCAATATCGAACTGTATCGATGGTTAACCGTGGCTTTTTATCGTTATAATGTAGATACGCTGCATGGATAATACGGTGCGCTTGTTCGAACTGAAGCGAAAAGCAGTCATCGTGGACGCCGAGGCCGATATTTGGCAGTCGTTTATTGAAGAATACAGTGACGACACAGAGAGCGACTACAACAGCGACTGACGAAAGGGTAAACAGAACACCCTCATGTACATTAACACAGAGGAATGTATATCCTACCAGTGTGCTGTTTGGTTTGGGAGGAATGCTAATAATATTATAACCTTCCTTTTTTTGCTTCTTCCATATTTGGGTGGGAAAAAAAGAGAATGTCCATAAGGAAAAACTTGCGCAAGCAAAACCACATCCATCGTTAGCCTTGGTGAAGATGAACGGCAGTCAGGCACAGAAACCGCAGACAAACGGCCAACGGCATAGAAATGGGGACCGTACTGCTGCAGCCAAGATTGTTGTATTGGTGGCCGGGGCTGCGGGGTTCATTGGCTCGCACATGGCCTACCGGCTGAAGAACGATCCGGAGGGGCGCTTCTATGTCATTGGGGCAGACGTCAGGACAAACGAGTACATGCGCACCGAAGAATTTTGCGATGTTTTTCACCAGGTGGACTTGCGAGGTGTGTTGTGTGTGCTAATATCGGTTTTGTTTTATGAAACGTATTATATTGTATCTGATAACAAATATTTCAACAACACAGCAAAAAGTGAATGCTTGAGGGTTACGAAAGGCTGTCATTGGGTCTTCAACTTTGCTGCAGATATGGGAGGAATGGGATACATTCAGAGCAACCAGGCTTACATTATCTACAACAACACAATGATTACTTTCAATATGGCAGAAGCTTCTCGTCTGAATGGTGTCAAGAGGTAAAGCATTATTATTATTATTATTAGACGACGCTTGACTTCTCAATCGAATCATTCGCAGATATTTATTCAGCTCGTCGGCTTGCGTTTATCCCGAATATAAGCAAGAAACGGAGGACAATCCAGGGCTACGGTGCTGATTTTAGTTATAATAATGATGACGATATATATATATGTATATATGTAATGATATATATATGTATGTATGTAAAGGTATATTTGGATCGAACTTACCGTCACAATATCCAGAGAACAAGATGCCTGGCCAGCGCAGCCGCAGGACTCATACGGGATGGAAAAACTATACGGAGAGATGTTGTGCAAGTGCTACATGGAGGACTATGGCATGGAGATGCGAGTCGCCAGGCTGCACAATATCTACGGCCCCAAAGGCGCATGGAAAGGCGGAAGGTGAAGCTTCTCAAGGGAATTCCTGATAATCGTGGCGATGTATTTAGGGAAGTTTCCTGATCGGGCGTGATATAGGGAAAAGGCTCCCGCTGCCTTCTGCAGGAAAGTGATATGTTCACAAGACACGTTCGAAATGTGGGGCGATGGCAAGCAAACCAGAAGCTTCTGCTACATTGATGACTGCGTGGTAACGTATTCCGAAGCTTATACTTCACAATTGTGTGGTTCTATCAACTCAGCATGTTATTTAGGAAGGCTTACTGCGACTAATCCAATCGGACGTGCGCGAACCTATCAACATCGGCTCGGACGAAATGATTTCCATGCGAGAGATGGCCGAACTCCTATGCGGCTTCGAGGGTAAGCGGCTCAGCATCACCTGTACTCCCGGACCAATTGGCGTACGGTGCGTTTTGGTGCCCCCAATGCTCCCCCCACCCAATCGCCTTTCGCCTGTCTCTCAACCCTCTTCCCCTTTCGTAACAGTGGCCGCAACAGCAACAACGACCTCATCAAGGCGCGGCTCGGGTGGGCGCCTTCGACTCGTCTCGCGGATGGGCTCAGGGCTACCTACTACTGGGTCAAGGCCCAGGTGGAGCGCGACGAGGCCCGCGGACTGGACGTTCACGGGCCCGAGTACACCTCGAGTCGTGTGGTGGTCCGCCAAGACCAAAGGGCCAACGTCGAGGAAGAACGAGAGGCCGATAGCCCCAACAACAACAACAACAACAACAACAACAACAACAACAACAACAACAACAACAACAACAACAACGGAACGACAGGCGAAGAAGGATGGACGAACGGGGAAGCAGGTAGTGTGACAAGGAGAGAAGGCAAAAAGATGGAGCAGGAAACTTCGTGAGCACGTGAAAGGAATCGATTTATGGTCAGATCGATTTCGTCAACGCCAAGGAACTCTTCTTCACTTTAGTTGATGTCGAGCACTTCCATCTCGAACATGAGAGTGGCGTTAGGCCCAATACCCCAGGCAGGGCTGTGTGTGAGATGTTAATTACAGCTCGTGCGATTGAGTGAGAAGGGAAGGGGAGAGTAGTACAAGCCCGTGGGACCATAGGCGTAGTCGCCAGTCATGGTGATGCGAGCCACCTCTCCCTTTTTCATCGTCGCTACGCCCTCATCCCAGCCTGAAGGGGGCAATGTGTGAGATAAAAATCGTTTACGATTGAGCATCAACTCACCTCGGATGACCTTGGCAAGACCAATCACAAAGGAGAAAGGCTTATTGGTGTCATGAGTGCTGCAAACAAAATCGGTCGTTGTCAGGTCACGTTGCCTTCTTCTAGCGTGCAGCAAATAACTCACCTCCAGAATTTGCGAGTGGGGTTAACGAGATTGCCAGTGCAGTGGACCGTTACGGTCTGGCCCTGCTTGGGCGTGGGTCCGCTTCCTTCTCTCACAACCTCCTTCTCGAAACCCATCTCAGCTGTATTTACTAAAGAAAAGTCTGTCTTCTAAGGGAAAATATGCAATTAACAAAGGGCCTTCTGCCTCTTCGTAAACCTGCTGTTTTGCTCTGGTGTTGCCTTTTCCTAATCGCCACAGATGATACGGTGTCCCCTTGCGGTAACGTGAACTTGGTCGAAACCTGCAACCTACATACAAAACGCTTATGGCCGGCGCGGACTCTTGCGGTTCACTAGGGTTATCCCCATCAGGAATGTTAAGGGGAGCCCAGCTTGACTATCCGTCTCAGCGATGCGCTTGTCTGTCGCGTCGACCGCCTGTCTGGCCTTCTACGCGAAACGATCAACTTGAACGGACCCAAGAAGTATTATAATACTAACAATGATTCTTCATACTGGGAACTGGGGATAATTGGGTAACATTGAAAAAAATACGGCCAAAATCAACAATAAACAAAACAGAGGGAGGGAGAAAACGTGAAAGCAGAGCATAAGAGGAGAGGGTAGCCGGAATAGAATTCTGAGGTCCTTTCCCGAGGGCGCTGTGGTCCCTGGACCCAACCAAAGAATTTTCCAGCTACCGTAGTCGAGGAAGAAGGCTAGCAACTAACCTTCTTAGCATTCTTATTACTTGGCCGAGAGGCAAAGGATATTCTTGAAGAATTAGAAGAATGTAAGTCGTAGGAAACCAAGGAATGCTAAAAAGGTTGATTCTTGCATAGAACGGCCAGCGAAGACTGCGCGGTTGGTGGTCTGCCGGCCTGCGAACGTAATACCCAGGCGGGCGACAAACACGTCAAGGCCCTAACAGTCCCCCTCTCTAAGGTGGAACTGAAGTCACAGAGGGACAACAGGGTAACGGAAGGCTCCTTCTTTGGGTACACGCTCAGCTCCTCCTTCGTTCTTTCTGGCTTCTTTTGTCGTTATTTTGGCTGTGTGTCCCAAAATCGATTTCTCGGTCCTTCCTTACGACTGTTTTCGTCAAATCGTAAGCGGTACCACAACTTGGGTTGTGAACGAAACCGGGTTGAAGCCCAAGACTTAATACCGATCTTTCTCTTCCGCCTCTCCTCTTCGCTTTCTTTCTCCCCCCCTCAAATATGGGTTTATTTTTATCAGCCGGCACACCCAATTTTTCCCTTCTTATTCGCGCGTTTTTTCCCTCTGACTTAAAGGCTTTGTTGTTGTTGTTGTTGTTGTTGTTGTTGTTGTTGTTGTTGTTGTTGTTGTTGTTGTTGTTGTTCAACAACAGTAGAGAATGAATAATCCCTACCTGGATGCGACCTTCATCTACCAGTCGATGACCAAGAGCGCCTCCTTCAAGGTGCAGCAACGCAAGTCGCGGTCGCGGCTGCCGCGGGCGTTCATAAATCGCTTGCGTTCCAAGGACGGAGCGAAGTCCGAAGCGACGCAAAGCAACGTCGAGGCAGATAAGGGAATGAAGATCAAGTTTCGCACCGAAAGAGAGGACCTGAAGTCGACAAAGACGACACCCCCGGCCTCGCCTCAGATCGGAAGCAGGAAGAAAGGAAAGGGAAAGGGAAAGAAGGAGATTAACAGTAACAGCAATAATGACGACTCCAAGAAAAGAGGTCATCTCAAGAAGAAGGACGCCAAAAGCTCGAAAAAGAACGAAAACGACAGAAAAGCGAAGGCAAAAAAGCGAAAAAAGGCGTCAGAGAGCGAAAGCGAAGAATCTGACGATTATGATCCGTCGTCACATTCCAGCAGCGGTGGAAGCGACGATGATAGCGAAAGCGAAAGCGAAGACGGACACGCGAAGGGAAAGCTTCGTATTCGGAAACAGCGCTCGATTTCAATGAATTCTCTTCTCCAGGAGTTCTTCATGAAGATGGACCAGCAGGCCCAAGAGCCCGCCCTATCTCTCGTCGTTACGCCGCCTTCGTCGCGCTCACCTACGATTGGTGCAGGGCCGGCGCCGGAGATAAACCTCAGCGAATCGGGAAGCGGCGAGAGCAACGTGCTGATGCTCACCCGATCTCAGACGGCGATGAAGCGAGCACGAGAGAACGACGGCCGATTGGGCATGCCGTTGATGAGCGCCGACGAATTGCTATGTAACACTTCTACCGACGAAACTCCGGCACGAAGCTTAAGCAGCAGTAGCGGCAAGCGGAGCAGCGATAGCGGATTGCTTCCGGTTTCCGTCCCGCTTCGGGTGACCGTTGGAATGGTGCGAAGCGACGACAGCGTTTTTACACTGGGCCAGCAGCGGAAAACCGCCGGCTTCATCAAAAAGACGAAAGCGAAAGAGAGCACGAAAGCGAAAGCGAAAGCGAAGAAAAAGAAGGGAGACGAAGCGAGCGGGCACTACGTAGGAACGGGCGTGGAGATGAGCGACGACGGAAACGAACGCGATCGTAGCGAGGAAGACGAGATGGAACACGATGACAGCGATGACAATGATGATGAAGAGGAGGAGGAGGAGGAGGAGGAAGAAGAAGAAGAAGACGATGACGGCTTCCACAGCAGCGGACGAGTCGCCATTCCCGAGGGGCTGAAGGCAAAGGTCTCCCTCACCGACTCCACGGAATCGTCGATCAGCTGGAGTGACGACAGCAAGGCCTTCACGAGAGTGGTCAAGGCCAAGACCGACGAGCCGGCCTTCGTGACGTGCTCAGACACGGAGGAGGCCGAAGAGCCCAACGTCTACGGCGCTTTCGGTTCGCTTTTTTTACTCCCCCCCCCTCCAATATGGATGATCGCTTTCATTCTTTTGTTGACAGAGTTGCGGTTTCTGTTTT